>VXAV01011210.1:48724-60445 GCA_013399715.1 Alectura lathami | reverse complement strand
CTTCATTTTCTGCATTAGAAATAACACTCCTATGTTCATAACTGTTTTATCTGGAGCACAAAGGAGAAAAAAGAATCCAACCCCTCATCATCAAATTTACGTGACTTCTGAATATACCTCTGGGTGATGCATTTAGCAAAACAAGAAGTATGGTATTATTCTTCACAGGGCATTCCTCATTAAGCAAGTTCAAATATCAAGAACTGAGATGAGCTACATTGCACAAGCCAGTGCTGCTCTAAAACTAGGAAACAAATGCCCAGCCATAATATTAGGTCTTCATTTTACTGGCTTGCAGTCACTAAAGAGTTTTTAAGTCTGGACATTTTTTTTCTATTTAATAGGTTCACTAACTTCACAAAATAGCATTTATGCTGGCATGGGGCACAGTCACATACTATTATTAAAAGTAAAATGGGTGCCAGAGTGCAGGAAATGATGGCTGCACAATGATGTGGTGTCACATCACCTAAAAGTGCAGTCAGCTAGCTGATCTTGCTTGTATATAGTACCACATATTTGCATCATATTCTCTAGTTAAGATACAATTTCTCCTTACAAAAGAGAATAGTCAAAGGCTGAAAAAAAAAATGGAATGTTTTTAAAATGAAACATAATATTAGTTACTGAAAAAGAGTACTCAACGAGAATTCTCTCAAGAAGAACTGATTCCAGGACTAGCATGTTTCAAGACATACTTGAGAAAGAGATACAAGTAAAAGTTGGAAAGAAAGCTGGAGGAAATCTCTTCTAAGGATTAAGAACAGCACACCAGGAGACACAAAATCAAGGTCACTAAAAGCAGATGGAAGAAGCTCCTGGCCATGAGGAAATTCATCCCGATTTGAATATCCTGATTAGAATAGTGATTATGTCTACACTGCAGAGCACATCTTCATCTGAGTCCCAGTCTGTTAAGAGATTTCCTGCTTTAAGGTCTTGCACATGTAATTGTATCCTCACTATTTCTGTCCTATGGGGACATCCCATGGTCTTTGGTTGTGCTCAAGTATCTTACCTGGTAAGTTAAGTCAGTGATATGAGAACTTATTTATCCATTTGGAAAAATGATGGGAAGATTGTTGAAGGGTTTGCAGATTTTTAGATAACGTGAACATCTTTCAGCTTAGGTTAACAAACTACGTTGTTTAGCCCCATTGGATTAATTTAAACAATACTGAGAGTATTTAGTGTAGACAAGACCTTAAAAAAGGACACAGTCATAGAATCAGTAAGGATGTAGAATGACATATGCATACAAAAAAATATTTGGTTAACTTTTTTAAAAACACTGTATTTTTTTCCATTATAGCTTACTTATTATCATTAGCTTTTAATTAATACATAGTTGCTTCCTTTTTCTGATCTTTATGAATGTTGTGCAGCCCATCTCAAATTGAATTTTCTGCTACAGTGCTGATGATCTTAGAGATTTCCTGTCACTAAAGAAAAAGAAACAAAGCACACAGGATGAGATCCTAACAGCACTGCATTTGGCTGCTCATTCAATGGAAGGACAATATTTTGCCTTAGTCTCAACAACAGTTTCTAAAATACTAAACATAACCTTAAAAAGCGGAGAGTAGATGACAGCGACCCTGACTATACCTACTATCAAACCTCCTTGCGTTGACTCCATCCTTGGCTGCAAGTACGCGTATCACCCTGGCCATCTGAGCTTACTATTCTTCCCAGAAGAACTGTGATTACATAATTCTCTACGGTGAAACTGATTTTTATGAAGAGCCACATTAAATCTCTAGACTGGAAAGGAGGTAATAAGAAAAAATAATTCTGACCAAAGTTTGCTGACTTTCTGCTTTTTATAATAACAGCCAAGCAGATTATTACCATTCTCAGTCCCCACAGAAATGTTACCACTCTGACAGTGAAAGAATTCTGAAAAATCTCAAGAAGCTTCACTGTGACTCCATACATCAAGAATTATTTCATTCTGAAATGTGAATCCCCTACAGGATTATATGTTTAGAGTTTGCAGGTCACTGGTGATGAAAAGAATAAATAGAAGTGACATTAGACACAAGCATCCTACTACTAAGTTACTATCAAACATATTAGCAGGAGAACCCAGACTATAACTTACTGTTATTAAAATCCTAGCCCACAAAAGCAAAGTGCATTTTATAAGCTTAATAATATCTTGCTACTTTTGTTTTTACTTCATACTAATAACAGTTTTTCAGATGACACATGAATATTAACTGACATCAATGACATTTTTAAATGTCCCTGCTGATACTCCTAACAGTCTTGTAGGCTGTTGTTCCCTAAAAGACCAGATTGTCACAGAAGCCAAAGGGCCCAATTAAGATCAAGAGCCCTTTTGTGCTAGGTATGGAGCGAACACATCCTGTTCTGAAGAATGTATAAGCTAAAAAATGAGAGATGCCTGATGAGTGTTGATGACAGAAAGGTACAACCTAATGTTTACAGATTATTACTGGTACATTAAACGATTGCAAAACATTAACATCTGCTCCTGTATCTGCCATTCATTCATTAAAAGAGAAGCATTTGAAAACTTAATTATTTTTTGTTTCATCCTATGTAATATTGGTTCATTTGTTTTTCTTCAATTTGATCAAAAAAGATTAGCTGCTCCATCATATTTTTGCTTTGGTACAATACTATTCTTTCTAAAGCATGGCAGGAAAAAAAATCAGTTTAATAAAGACATTCTTATTAAAGTACAAAGAGCATACTATGAAGCTATCTATATACATAAAAGTGAAATGAATCCAAAGTGACTACTAAGTGATGTTAGTGAAAATTAAAAAATGAGTTTTGCTGAATGAGAGCCTTAATATTACACAATTATAAAATAATAAATTGATCCAGATATGCCAGTTAGTTCCCTACACCTTTTTCTTTCTATCAATGCAAACTTAAGGTGCCTCCACTTTGCCCAAATTGCTATACCCAAACAATTGTTTGTGGGCTGACGTGACAAATCAGATCAATGAACTAACCCAGGTTTGAAGGTGATTTTATTATTATTATTATTTATAGGTTTATTTTTCACTCAGCTCACTTCTTGTATGTAAAATAAATGTTATGATCAGTTGCATTCTTCACAAGATCTATGAATCTACAGTGTAAACAATATACTAGATACAGTACATAAATCCTTCCTTAGTAACCACTACCAGTGGCTGCAAAATTATGAAATTAATTCCACAATAAATTTCCAGTCTGTATATTATGTAAACATCACTTTCAATTTTAGGCCCTCAAAAAGTGAAATGCAGCTTTTATTAATGGTTGATGAATAAGCAAGTTCTGTCAGGAGGGTAGTGTTATTTATAAATTATTTTTCAGGACAGTTCTCCTCATTGGCGTAAGACAGAACCTTGTGTTTATCCCTGATTAGTAAACCTCCAATGATTTGTTTTAAAAATAATAAGATTTTCAAGATTTTATAGTCTTATAATTGTTGGTAGACTGTATCTATGTAAAGTGGCTGTGATTATGCAGTAATAATAATAGATGCAGTAACAATTTCTATACTTTATACATTGATATTAATAACATAATAATATGTGGTAATCTCACTACATTAGTTTTCTGTGTAAAAAAAAAAAAAAAAAAAAGCTCCTTTATATGGTCTGGTGGTGATGTGATGCTGCTGAGCAGCTGCCTTGGCAGGGCTCCGAAGGATGCTCTGGTGGCTGGAATGCCACACCTGTTTAGGCAGGTTCTAGCTCCAGCCTCCTACAGACCACCCAGTCGCACAGTGTTTCTGATGCTGAATCACCAGCACTCACTGGTGGGGTTACTGTCATCCTCCACCTGAGGAATAATCTCTTCTGAGACATATCTGAACACACAGGGCCACTCACATGGTCCTGAGGGATGAACCCCTCATGGAGTTCAGCAACAAATAATGGAAAGGTCCTCACCTGGAGAAGAATATCTCATGCAAAAGTACAGCCTAGGGGCCAGTTAGCTGGAAAGCAGCTCTGCAGTAAAAGACTTGGAGGTACTGGGGGGCAAGACGTTGAGTAGAAATGAGCAGTGCATAAATCCCTTGAAGCAATAAATGCTAATAAAAGAACTATGCCTTAATAATGCTGCCAGCAAGCAAAGGAAGTAATTATTCTCTGCCATTTGTCACTTGTGAGATTGCATCTGAAGTAATGCACCCAAGTGGGGATTCATAGAATGAATCTAAGAATCACAGAATGGCTTGGGTTGGAAGGGACCTCAAAGATCACCTAGTTCCAACCCCTCTGCCATGGACAGGGTTGCCAACCACTAGATTACTAGATCAAACTGCCCAGTAGGTTCCTGCTACAGTAAAGACATTGGTAACCTCAGCAATGGGCCCAGTGAAAATAGCTAGGGGGCTGAAGTACCTGGCATACAGAGAGAGGCAGAGACAGCAGTGTTTGCCTGGCTTCGAGAAGAGAAGGCAAAGGTGAGATCTCATTGCTGTCCTCAACTACACAATGGGAGTTTTAGTGAAGTTTAGTGAGGACAGACAGATTTTTCTCAGAGATGCACGGTGAAACAACAAAAGGCAGCAGCAACAAGTTGCAGCAAGGAAAACACCGGTTAGGCACAGGGAAAAAATAAACCCACGATGACTCTTGTAATTGGCAATGAAAGTCAAATTCCCGAAGCTGAGTCTGCTTGACAGTAATTGGTAAGTGATCTCCTTGTCTTTATTTCGATCCACAACTTTTCTTGTTCCTGCTCTATTTTCTCACCACATCCTGCTAGGGTGGGTGATGGGCTACATGGATGCTTGGCTGCAGGCTGGGGACAGCCTGCACACAGCAAAGCACCGTGAGCTGAGAAGTCAAGATGGGCTTTGGCGTAATTTCGATAACCCTGCACAGACATATTTGGCATCACTTGTGGCAAGACAAGGACTAACCAAATGGCTGGTCACATCTGTAAGATCTTAGGGTTTCTACAAAGCCACAGAGGAATTGCTGAACAAAAATGAATCAATTTAACAAATTACTGGTCCTTTCCCATTAATAAAATACAGGAAAATGTTGCAATAGTGGTGCAGTGAGGACAGCTGTGGAATGAGGGCAGAGGGCTGGAGTCAGCACTGTTGGGAAACAGCTGCAGGATGAGGACATGCTGACCAAAGGACACGGTGACCAGTTGTCTTTAAATTGAATTAATAGAAATAATGAATAATCTCTCTGAGGATACAAACTATGGAGTATCATAGGACATGGCATCTTGAGGGGACAAAAAGACAACTTAAAGACTACCACGGTGGGATGAACAAAAGGGAGTTGATACTGAAGATCCCAGCACCTCAGAATCAACTCTTACAGGCCCTCTCACCACCAAGGCCCTCTCAGCATACCAGATGGGGCATCCCTGGGAACCTTGTGCAAGCAGCATGGGCTCCAAAGACCAAGTAGGGGTATCGAGGGCCTTTGTGGATTGGGACAACTCAGGGATTTGCTGCCATAACCATAATGCTACGCTGCTAATGACTCAATTACTATGCCGATAATGTTTGTTACAGCTATCTACTGCCATTATCATATTCATTTCATAAATTGCTATAGTTATTCAATGTCATTATCACAGCCTTCCCACGGTTATCTCATTTGTTCTTTCTTAAGAATCACAGTTAAATATTGCTAAAACATAATTGCCTCTGCTATTGCCGTGCTTGAGTTACTGCACTTGTATGTTGACTGTGCAGTCAACATAAGCTGTTAAAAATCCACAGATAGTCACAGTCTCATTCCTTTCTGAGTATCACTGCTGCACGCTCCTGTTCTTCCCCAGTAACACAGAAGCATCAATGTGTGAAAGAACATAGGCACTGGTGCAAGTAATGATGTCTTCAGCTATGCTGTGTGGAAAGCTCTGGCAGGTGCTACAAGACTGGACATTCTAGGTGAAAGCACTTAGGAATCCAGATCATGAACACTACACAAATATGGGCCCTGGAAGGCACTTTAAGGACTAGCTATACTTGAAGGAATATCAGGTGGGTGCTCTCATGGAAAAACTAAAGATGTTATGACTAATCCATTCAGAGAGTTGGGGAACTTGGCCTTAAAAGGACTGACAAGGCTACCAAAGCCTGCATACCTCATTTAGCAGTGATTCCATTTCAATAAGCTTAAGTCAGAGCAAACAGTCATGAGAACTATTTTGTTAAACAGAAGTTGTATTTTCACGCAGTTACTATTTTATGAAGGCCAGTCTTCCTTTGTTTGCATTCACAGATCTGCTTGTCCAACATCCCTATTTTGGCATCCATTAATTTCCATTTATTATACAGCCAGTTATTTCAGACAGCTGTTTTTCACCACACTATACAGCGTATGCAACGCTTATAAAAAGGCAGCACGTGTGTGGAGGAGGAGTAGCATAATACTTCTGACATCTGAGAATGCTAATGAGACCAAAAAACAGAGCAGTTTATGTAGGCAACTAGTGAAGCAGACTTTTCTAAGAACATTTATTTTGGATCCAACCCTGGCTAAGAGTAACTAGAAGCTACTGCCCCCCAACGGCTTTGCTGTAATGCAGATGCGGCCAGGTACTGACTTCAGATGAGTTATTTCCAAAGCACAGGGATTCAGACCACACAGAATACTGTCACAATGGTCTAACTGTCCCCTTTTTGCTCATCACAGAGAAGAACTAGGAAAAGCATCAAAAATGTGTTCTGAAGGAAGCTGACAAGAGAGCTAAGCTATGAAAAAAGGGGAAAATTTGTGGGATTCTAGCTCCAGGAGCCATCATTCTTCAGGGTCATTTCACTGAATTGTACATGGGCCTTAAAGACATTTGTATATTTTAATTTTGCATGTTAAACACCTTTTTTTTTTTCCCTGTGAAAATTCCCAGTACTTCTGTTTGTACTGTGTTGATGGCAAATCTGTATTCTGCACTGATAGAAAATCTCTTCATTTCTGAGAAAGTCTTATTAAACAGACAGACACTAACAGTTCCCAGTAGCTTGGAGTCCTCATTGCCTTACTATTTCATGTCACCCTATTATTTCATAAATATGGAATAGCTGTTTGTTTCTATAAATGATTAAAGAACATTATATGGACCTCAGCAAGATGAAGAGATAACGTAAAGCTAATCCAGAATTTTTCTTTGGAAAAATTGTTCTGAATTGTCTCATTGTTAGCTGTGTCATTTCAAAGAAATTCTGTTTCAGAAAGTAAAAGAATTTTTCATATTTTCATTCTGGGTTAAATTTTAAAATTTTCTACATAACTTCCAGTTCACAATGGCAAAATTTGGCAATGTTGCTATACTTCACATTACATAGCAAATACACTTTCTACCCCTCACCACAAATAAACATAAGAAAATTGCTGATTTCTTGTTCTTTCTCACTTAAAAAAAAATAAAATAAAAATAAACAAAACACAGCATTCTTTATCAGAGAGGAATTTGTGGGACACCAGCTAAAGAAAGTAGAATTGAGAAGAATCTACTACTTATTAAATCTCATCCTCATCTTTCTCATTTGAACAACTCCAATAGCTAGTATATCATAATTTAGAGATAGTTTTCAAAGACACAACTACAGTATAAAAGTGGTGGGTAGTATCGTATTATCTAGGCAATAGAACCCAAGCAACAACATGGATTAAAGTAGTACGAATTCAGCCCCCCTTCCTACCATAGATTTTCTTGTGCATCTGTGTGCAATTTATTCACATTTCTCAGTTCTGAGTACCTAATGTGTAACAACCAACACAAGCAATGGGATGATGATGAATGGTAGAATGATAAGACAAATGTCCAATGAAATAATAAAATTAGTCCCTTCCTACTTCCATATAGAGCTGCTTTTCTGCACAAATGCATTTTTGTAAACTAACATGAACTGAGCTGTGCAGCTCATTTAACATTTGAGGCAGACAAATTCAGCACCGTTGCCTCCTCATGTTGACCCAATAATGTGCTTATTTATAGACTCACGGAGCTCTGAAAAGGTGTGGATTGATTTTGTACCTAAGGGAAAAAAAGCACCCTCGGGTCTCAAACCCTGCATGTATTTGGGTTCTGTTCCAAAGCCACCTGAAACACTATTTCTGGTACAAGAAATATATGTATTTGTATGTATTTGAAAGTATATAAATATACAAATATACGTATTTTATAAGTATACAACAATTTTATTCAAGATAATGATATAAAAGTACGAAAGGTGGTTTTATGTCATTGAATGCAGATGATAAAATACGAAAGACCATTTTAAAAGGCAGTATCTGGGTAAGTAGTTCTGGGCTTTTTTTTAAGCCTGAGGAAACTGATCTATCCTGCAGCTTGTCAGAATATCTCAGAATACTGATACGAGCATTTCTGTTCATTTAAGCAGCATAAATGAATAAACATGGGAAGAGAATGATCTGTGTTGAAGAAAATGATCCATTATTCATGCAGCTAACAACACTTACTCATGCCTAGTATAAATTGAAACCTAACGTGCAAATCTAGGACACTGAGAAGATTTTTCAGTCATGCTGAGTTATGTTTAATTTTAATCTATGCCAGAAGTTCTGAGGTTATTCCATGTTTTGACATCACCACACAAGCATTTCACACTGTAAAACTCCACCTCACTGGCTATGGTTTGGGAAAAAGCCTTCTCCCATAAATTATGAATGCAGCAGTTTCTGCAAATGAAACAGCTAGGCTGGTTTAACTTGAGGTGTAACAAACATGCAATGCAGTGCGCAGAGCTGGTCACTAGTTTAATTCCATCTGACGTGCTTCTGAAGAAAAATATTTAAATCAAAACTGAAATATGAGCATGTTGTCCGAGAGTAAAAATAAAGTTGTATTTGTAATTCTAGTTCCTTTAATGAAACTTTCATATAACACTGTTACTGATATGCTCTGTTAACTCGAAACCAAAGACAATTTCTAGAACATGATACCTGGGTTCCTGTCATCCATGTTGATCCTGACGTCTCAGTAATTACTATTTTCAAAATACTCCTCCTAAACTCCAATACTGAGCCACTGCAAAAACTAATTGCCTGACTGCAGATACCTTATATATAACAGTACCTTTCCCAAACATGCCTAAAAACTTCGCCTACAAACATCACCTAGCTTTAAATACTCAAGGCTGGGGGTGGGGAACACCCACAAAAATAGGTACAGATACTATCTTGAAAGAAGAGTTTCATTCAATGGGAAAATCTGGATCTACAAATTAGGGCAAGTAATTTCACCTCTTTAATTCTCTTTCTTTCTAAATCTATTAGATTTTCTTAACTGGATTTTAAGACCATTTGGAAGTAGAGCTGAGCTGTTATAGCATCTGTATCTCTTCCTTTTTAGTTGGAGTCTACAGACACAACTACAAAATAATTTTTATCAAATGCAAGTAGTTGAGTCATTTTCTCTCTTCTTCCAAGCCTATGAAACAACAGACCATGTAAGCAAGAAATCTAATCCACCAATTCTTTTTATTACTGTAAATCTATGACAGCTTGCAATCAGCCTCACAGTTTTTCTCCTTCTATATTCATTTCAGCATATTTGTGTATAGCACAGTGGAGCAGACACATCCAGCTAGATGAGATGCGCTATCAGGTACCTCAGCATAACATTGTACCTGGACTGTTAGCTGTCACATAAACTGCCACTACCTCTGTAAGAAGAGGGAGAATATGTACACACAGTCTATTTTTTTTTTTCCATTGGTCAAGATTTATGGAACTGCTGTTAAGAAATAATCCTGCCTGTGAAAAATTTGCTGACAGACCCAAAAGGAGTATTATCAGGCTGGATTTTTTTTTTCCTCTGGGATTTTCCAGTTCTTAAAGAGGAAATCAGTTGTAACTGAGAAGTTGTTTTATGTACCACTACACTGCCACTCTGAATGAGACTGGGGTTCCTGAGGCTGGTAAGGATTCAGATACTGCACTGGATGACTTTGCACATGAAGATAGTTACAAATTGCCTCCCAAAGGAGAGTGTTAGGCAAAAGGTCTGAGCCAAGAAATGTGTTGTACTTCTAGAAGAGTGAAGTAAATAATATCCGGATTTAAACACTCTACAGACACCTTTATATATTTTATATAAACACCTTTATATATTCAAACACCTATAAAATCACTCACAGTTCATGTGACTGCACACTGACGAGTTACCCATTTCCAGTAGCAAAGCTATCACAGAATAACAAAATTTTTGTGGTTGGAAAGGACCTCAAGAGACTGTTTAGTCCAACACCCCTGCCAAAGCAGGGTCAGCTAGAGTAGCTTACTCAGGATTGAGTCCAGTTTCGTTTTGAGTATCTCCTCAAATAACAGTGCACAACATCTCTGGGCAATCTGTTCAAGCGCTTACCACACACATAGTTATAAGTATTTTCTTCGCTCAAATGGAATTTCCTGTGTTTCAGTCTGTGCCCATCATCTCTAGTCTGCATATCACTTTGAAAACTCTGGCTGCATCTTTTTATTCCTACTAGGTATTTTTGCACATTGACAAGATGCCCCCTGAGCTTTCTCTTCTCCAGCCTAAACAGCCCCAGCTCTCTCAGCCTTTCCTCAAAGAGATGCAACAGTCCCTTCATCATCTTCATGGCCCTTTGCTGGACCTTATCCAGCAGCTCACCATTGTGTGGTCACTTACACCAAGGCTGCCCCCAGGTTTCACACCCCTGTCCAGTCCTTCCTTTCTCTAAGTACGAGGTTCAGCAGAGAACCTCCCCTCACCTGCTCCTCAGTCAGCTCTGTTAGGATCTTGCCAATATATTCCAGAAACCCCTGTGATTATTTGTACACTGTTGCACAATTCACTTTCAACAAATCCCAGCAGGCCTGCAAACATGAAGCTTCTTCCAGTTGTCTGAATGAAGGCTCATTTACTACTTCTTCCTGACCAGGTGGTCTCTGGCAGACACCCATCAATGTCACCCACATTGCTCTGTTCTCTAATCCTAACCTATAAACTCTCAGCTGGCTCATCACCCACCCCAAGGCAGAGCTCCATGCACTCCAGCTGCTCGTTCACATAAAGGGAAGCTCTCCCTCCATACACAAGAGCACAAACACGCAACTCTGAATTTCTCTTATGTGGCCAATTCCTACATTTCTGAACCTAGACTGGATTGGAAAGGATGTGATGAAAATATCATGCCCCATTTTGCTTTTCAAACAGCTTCTACACTGAATTTAGCCTAAAGTCTGTTCACAAGACCAAACAGAATACTAGCAGGTTTGAGGTGTGAGGCTTTACAGCTTCCTTGTGTCCAAAGAAAAGCACATGTGATTACAGAACTTCCAGCAGTTAGCACAGCCTTCAGACAAGCACATTATTGGCAACAGCTGCTCAAACAAGTACTCACCTCACCATGCTCACCATATCCCAGCAGCTGAAGGACTGAAAAATTATGACAATGACATTAGTATTTCTGAAAACGTGCACAGTGTGCTTCCATTATCTATCCAACTGCTCGCTGAGCAATTAAAATTGTCAGCTTGACAAACTATTTAAAGGTTACTGAAATCTATCAAGGTTATTTGATCGTTGGAAAGAAAATAATTTAATAGTCTGGATGCCAAGTTACCTGCCAACCTACTAGGCATTTCACCAAGTAAATGTCACTGCCCAACCAAATTAGTTGAAGAGTGCAGGTGTAAAATGTTAAGGCTTTTATGAGGATTAGTATGCCAGAATTTAATTATCAATATACTTACAAGTCTACAGCAGATACAGTCCAAAAAA
>VXAV01011210.1:27671-47404 GCA_013399715.1 Alectura lathami | reverse complement strand
TATATATATAACAAACACTGTGCAAGTATTTCCAAGTTTCACTTCCATTGACTGTATTTCATGCAGAGCTTCTTTTGGGGCTTTTGTTACTCTTTCAGAGTGATAGCAATACCAAGATCAGCAGAGGTGAGCCTATGGGTGTTTCTGCATTAGTTCATAGGCTCCTATCTGCTGAACTAATGCAAAAAGACCCATAGGACATGCCTCTATTGCCCTGGACAGAGATGCTGTTATCATTTTATGTTAGAGACAAAGTTAAATTACAATTTGAAACACTAGTTGGAAGTTTTATGAGATTTACATTTCATTTAATAAGAATTTGAAAGCAGGTAAGCAGGAATCTCGTAACTCATTCTGACATTGTCTATAATAAGATGGAAACTGCACAGTCACAGCTTTAACAATCTTTGTCTATGTAATTACCTAAGCTGAAAGGTCAAACCTTGTAAATTGTGTGAAGGCTAATCAGGTACATCGTTCAGAACAGAAGGTTTTAGCAGAATAATTTTCAGTCAGTCATGTATACACTTGTACATTACACAGATACCCAAAGTAACTCCAACCCAATAGCTCAGGGTTCTGACTTCACTATGAACCTCAGTCATAGCATGGTTTCTCCCGTATAGATTACGGTAAGTGGAAAAGTAATAAAGAAAGCAATGTTTGGTATATTTATTATTTATGACTGGGGAAAAAATGTAATCAAGAAAAAACAAATTTACATATGCCTAAAAATGATTGACTTCAGAGTAAATTGGCCACAAAGATGTACAAACAGATACAGAGCTCAAAGTGACAGCTTCCTTTCTGGATTTTCAAAAACAAGACCTACTAATTAGTCTGAGATTTAATTGGTTACAAAGTTCCCCTAAAAATTGAGCTGATCAGCACTTCAGATTTCCACTTCACATGAAGCAAAGGCATATAAAAAATCCAACCTCATTCCAATTCAGAGTAAATCTGAGTATTCTCAATATTCCCTATGAAATAAAATTAAAATGCCATGTTAAAATGGATTATTTCATGCTTATACTCTACTCACTCTACTATAGATGTGATATTACTGAAGGTTGTCATAGACTAATATGATTTATATTATGTGAAGTTGTCATATTACGTCACAATATACCGAATAGTTATTGTTCTGTCTTTATATTTTTTCCATTTAAAAGTAAAAGCAGTTGTGACATTATTTAAAATGCAATAGTTTATTTTCTAAATCAGGGCTGCATAATATTTTAAGAACTGCGGCTTGGTACGAGTTTTGGGACTCCTTAAAACCAAGTTTATCATCTACTGGAAATGGGTGGTCTCAGTAGCAGCTTGCAGAAATACATGGCCAGCGTAACTGATCAAAATTATACAGGCCTGAGACAAATTCATCCTTCAGGCTAGGTGGTTCACAGGCCAGCAGTTCAGCAATCTTGCTGTAAATCAGATTGTTTTCTATTCATGCTGCAATAAGACAGTGTGATACTTGATGCAAAATATATTGTTTTACTATCAGTGCCTAGTAGCATTATGAAAAAAAACAAGCTTCTGATCTTTCCAAATATTTCCTATCCATTATTATTTTAAAATTACTAGTCTTCACGAAGTTATCTGCTATTTTGTCAGGTGTTCTTTATTAAGCAGCCATTGCACCCACAGATAAAGAAAAGGTTAGAGATATTCCTTGCAGCTGAAACATATGCATAACATAATTAGAGGAGAACATGCAGTTCATTTATATAATCAAACGATACAAGCACTCAGCTTGTCCTTTGATTACTCATATTGCATGCATCTGACTTCAGCTTAGGGTCTCATTTAAAGCAAATTAACTAGTTCCTCTAAGGCAATGCTTGAATGCAGCCTGTAGGTAATTTTGTCCAAGGACTTCAACCTAAATATAGTATGGACAAGAGGACACCAGGGCTCTTTCTTCCATACCTAGTCCTCCAACACCATTCCAGTAGATTCACCCCCAGCAGACCTCACTCAGACATGACTACAACCCTGACATACCATGCTCCATGCATGCAGTACATAACCCCGGCATCATCTTACTATGTCACTCTAGCAGCCACGACATAACTCTTACATGGCAGCATGTATTTTCAGCAGAAAAAGCACAAACTAAAAAAAAAAATTTGCCCAGAGGTACACCACATGTAGCCAGTCAGATATTCTTCTATATGGATGTGAGCTATCCTGTCTAATGGAAACTGCTATACCATTAACATCGTATTCAGTATTTTTGACTTCCTTCCACAGATGTTAATCTTTCCTCATCTGTCATCACATAACCTATTCAAAACCTGATTTTTCTCCTCTAATATGAATGAGTTTGATTTTGCAGATACAGTTGGAAATGGGAGCAGCTCTGTTGTGGCAGACCAATGAGTCTGAACAATAGGTGCTGGAAGACTGTAGCATTTATTGGGAACTAGAGCATTTTCTGTGAAAGGCAGCGGTAATTCTAGCAGAGAAAAATGGGTCTTGGATAAAAGTACACAGGTAGGTTATGTTCAATCTCAGTGAATTAAGGGGGCCCATTCTGGATATTGCTTCAATGAGAGGAAGGTAGGAAAAAGAAAAGTAGCTCTAGAATTATGAAGGAAAGGAATCAGAATGCATTTATAAAAGCATGCCATTCCTGCCTTGTTTCTGCTGCCCCCAGCTGCCCGTTCCTCTTACGCTGTGCTCTCACAGGACTGTCGTAAGAAACGACCTTTTTAAGCGTAAGTGATCATTGAAATTCTTCATGGTATCCTAAAAAAAACGAGTTTTTCTTCTTGTGAGTAAGGAAAAAATATTTCTTTTCCCCAACCCCTCAATTCTTTGTCAATAAATGGGGAAATTGCTCTTAACAAATACGATTTTGCATTTTTCTTGACAGAGATGACCTGTGCAGACCTGAATTTTGCTTCAAAATAAGGTAAAAAACTAATATCATCTGATGCATCAACTTGTTATTTTCTTGCTTTTTACACCCAGATTAAGTATCCAATATGTAAAGGAATCTTATTTTCCTCAGAGCATCGTGTGTTTTACAAATAAGAATCAAAATAAAACACTACCTATAAGAGATATAAGAGTGCAAATAAGAGTATAAGAGTGCAAAAGCAGTTTTGTACCATGTATAATGAATAGCTTTGTTGATTACAATTTTCCAGTGTATTCTCCNATATATTATATATAACTATATATAAAACTATGTATATAAAATACAAAAGCTTCTTTTACAGATAATTTCAAAGAGAATAAGAGAAGCAGCTCTCCTCTTCTGGGTTTGTCCATGTTATATATATGTGCTCCTGAGCTGGTTCAGTTACACGTAAACATTCCAAAAATATAAGCATAGTACAGAAACCTGAACTGAAGCTATATTTGCAATTCTAGAACTGGAAAAGTGGTATAACTCTGTTCTAAATGCAACACAGCCACCTTCAGCATGAAGAACTTACTAGAAAATTTGAAGTATTTCTGAGACAGTTGACTTAGCCTCACCCTTCTTGCTGCTGGTTTGCTATGGCATTTGTAGGTGTTGCCCTTCAGTTTTAACTCCTTTAATGTAAGGCTTTGGTGTAAGATACTGGTATGTACAGCAGCTTAGTAAAGCAATGAGTGTCTCAATTAATTTTGATTATGCTAACAGAAAATATGATGACCAAAACCAGTCAGAGGCACAAAAACTCGACAGAAAGAAATGAGGCGCAGATTTCTACACACAGAAGCCAAAAGCCAGCTTGATTGCAAAGAGTCAGTATATGTATTTGCTGTCTTGTACAGAATGAGGTACTTATCGCAACATAGTTTACATCCAAATTATTTTGATTTTGGAAATATTTTTGACAAAAGCCCTTTTTTCATAATACTCTGGTTTATGTTTCTGATAATACTCACTTCCATGTTTCTAAAACCACTATGAGTGATACTGTTTTTAATTCTTGGGAATATTGGGATCTCCTTAAAGGAAAGAAAAAATAAATGAAGTACTACATATCTTCGTTGGCTATATCTGAATTATTTTCCTACACAGTAAGACCAGTTATGGTGGAGTTGAGGACAACCGCCATCCCTGTTTATAAATCAGTTATGATATTTCAGTTTTAGGTTTCTTCATACCATATGCATAATTACTCTCTTCTAATGTTCCATGCAACCTAATGCTTGGGCTTGAGCTAAAAATGTCAAGCACAGCTGATGAGTTTGAGGATCTACAATTTCACACATGACCTCTTACTGCTTCTATGTTTTTTCCTTTTATCTCTTTTCTTTCCATTTCTTGCTGTAGTCAATCTCCAAATTTGGAAAATAGAAAGCGGAAATAGGAATCTTACACATAGAAAGATTCGAGCTTTTACCAACAGAGCAATTTGGAGAATAAATGTGGATGACTTCTGGCTGAGTAATGAATCCAGTGGTAGCTGGAGCAACAGCAGGGACACTATTCTATGATTTTAATGAAGTGTAAGACCAGCATGTTCACCAAAGAGCTGTTCAACTATCTATATGTAAAACTAAAGCAGTTTTGCCACTCAAATGTAAAATGGGCAAAATGCATGTATAGCCAGGTAGACAGAAAGACAAAATGTCTTCAAATGCCTGTATCAAGCTTATGGAAAACAATTGATTGCTACTGCTGCAAGTGGTAACTACAAAGGGTAGGTATTAATCAAATACTTTCACTTGGTTTGTTCAGAAAGGCTTCTGTATAAAAAAAGAAAAAAACAGGAATGCTAGTCCAACCCAGCCCAAAGTCTCCCCTGAATAAAGACCAATCTGGGAATAGTTGGCAGTAGTCAGGAAACAATGCTACATCCCGGTGCTCTCCTGCATTTTATTTCTGACAGCTCTGGTTCTCTGAGGTATGGTGAGAGATCTATGAAATCTTGTAAACTTACAAGCTGTAGACCTCAAAGCTGACTTCTTAGGCTTTAGAACTGTTAAATACCTTCTGATCCACAGGAAAAATACAGAAATGTTAGGGTATCATGCATTTTGTTTTTCCCATGTGTTCATACAGAAAGTAGTAGATCCCATCAAACAGATTTAAGTAAGATGTGCTCTTGCAGCCAGGAAGGCCACTGGCATCCTGGGCTGCATCAAGGGAGGGGTGGCCAGCAGGGAGAGGGAGGTGATTGTCCCCCTCTACTCTGCCCTTGGAAGGCCTCACCTGGAGCACTGTGTCCAGGCCTGGGGCCCCCAGTACAGAAGGGATGTGGAGCTGTTGGAGCGGGTCCAGAGGAGGGCCACCAAAATGATCAGAGGGCTGGAGCACCTCTCCTATGAGGAAAGGTTGAGGGAGTTGGGACTGTTCAGCTTGGAAAAGAGAAGGCTCCAGGGAGACCTCATTGCGGCCTTCCAGTACTTAAAAGGAGCTTACAGGCAGGAGGGGGACCAACTTTTTACACGGGTGGACAATGGTAGGACAAGGGGGAATGGGCTAAATCTGAAGGAGGGGAGGTTTAGGTTGGACATCAGGAAGAAACTCTTCACTGAGAGAGTGGTGAGGTGCTGGCACAGGCTGCCCAGAGAAGCTGTGGATGCCCCATCCCTGGCTGTGTTCAAGGCCAGGCTGGATGGGTTCCTGGGCAGTTTGATCTAGTGAGCTAGTGGCTGGCAGCCCTGTCCACGGCAGGGGGGGCTGGAACTAGATGATCTCTGAGGTCCCTTCCAACCCATGCCATTCTGTGATTCTATGAATATATTTTAGAGGAAGACCAATATAATCTGCAACAAACAAATGTGTTTGCTTTATCACATGCTGTTTCTCATTGGATATATTTGATTAGTTCAGCTGATTGGTTTAAACCTACCATGCCCTGATCCAACACGTACTTCCTTCCAAACAGCCTTCAAGATGGAGAGCTACTTAATGCCAAATTATCTTGGGGACAGTATAAGTAGTGGGTAAACAAATTAAAGTAATTAGCGATGAAATATTGTCTTTAATAGGAAGTACATCTGCAGAAAGAGAGAATGTCCCCAGAATGTTTTGGTAGTAGTCCTAATCTAGCAGAGAAAACCTTCCCTCGTTCTGGCTAACATGAATTTTAATCAGTGTTAAAAGGCTGCTGTTGAGGTTTCTAGCTTTTATGATGCTGAAGAAAAACGTTCAGGACATGGCATATCACTTGAATATGCACACAAACATAAGCGAGCCACCCACAGTAATTTTTAAATCCTAAAAATGGCCTGCAGTGCTGAATCGCTCACAGTCATTGAAGCTCTGAAATACTGGCGGGATTCCAAAGCAACTCAAGTGCCAAAAGACCAACTGGAATTACTTTCAGATCATTGTTAAACTCACAAAGCATTTACAGAATTCCTACTGCTTGATCAACACCAATTTTGTCTACCTTGATATTAAAACAACTGAAAGCATAGATCTGATGCAATATGTGACCTAACTGGCTGAAAATCTGATTGACTGAAAAAAAATGCATTTACTTAAAAAAAAAAAAGAAATTAAAAAGGGAAAAAAAAAAAAAAGCACCAACAAAAAGCAAACTAAAAATTAAGAAATTAAGATACATAAGACCATAGCACATTAGATCCATTCTGGATCTAGTATGAAAAAATTGAAGAAAGGCAAAGCATGAAGAAAAATACTGTTTTCTGGGGTGGTCAAAGAAGCCTGAAAATTCTGAAACTGATCATGCTCAAGCAACTTCAGAATATTGTAGCGGCAACCAAGTTAGGAGCTAACCCATTCCAGTTACAGCATTGCTACAGACTCCGAAACAGTGCAAATCAAACATTTAAAAGATACTTAAAAAAAAAAAAATCAGAAAGCAATACGAAATGGCAACGATTGTTGTCTGTATTCTGATAGCTGTGTTCTTTTGAATTTCATATTGAATCTCAAACGCAGTTACAAGTACATGTTATTTTGGGCAGTGATAGGATGAAAATGACTCAGTATTTTCATGCTGTGTATAGCTATCTTAAGGACATACGCATTCTTATAGCTAAGAAAATGGCATAAATCAATCAGAAAGTCAGATAAAGAAGAAATAAAATACTTGGAAAAATAGTCACCTAGTAAAATTTGTGGCTTACATGCTGCTAAATAATTTTAGACAGAATTGTGGATAAACTACATTTCTAATTTACAACATAGTTAGACTACACTGTAATGCTACCAATAAAATTGAAATGTCTACTGGCTGAAATATAATCAATGAGATATACCTCATAAATCAACTCAAGTTTTACCAGAAAGGCACTTCTGATTTATAGAATCCAGTAACCATACTTGGACTCACCTCTAAATGAATTTTAGTTTTCTAAGTAATATCTTTTTGGACTCCCAGATACAATATTCCAAGCCTACAATAAGTAGGTTCTCAACAAAAAAACTAGACCTGGAAATGTACAAAGGTTTCTAGAGTTTGTTCAGAGTGCTGGTGTGATGCCCTGGGAAATTAATGCAAACTGAGGCAAAAAAAAATTCTTGTTATTCTTCAGTCTGGAAAGTAGGCGGGAAGGACTACAAACAAGTTAAAAATTGTTATGTGTACTAGTGTTGCTACTACTCTTTCACAGAAGATTTATGAGGTTGGATAAAGAATATTAGAGATAAGTGCAGGGCAGAGCAGAGAAAGAGTATTATGCTACCTCACATAACTGCTCTTAGAGTGTCCTATTTTTCCATGTCCTCCAGAAAACTTATTTTTGTCCATTAAAGCAGAAAATTTTGATTATGAAATACCAGCAGTCCATATTCATTCTATTTGTTGCATGCATGGAAGGAAAAGAAAGAGCTGTAGTTTATGTCTTTGGTCCTCAAAGGTAACACCAGTTCACCAGTAGTGTGATGTACTTAGGGAGTCTCTCTCTTCTCTGCATGATTCAAATACCCAGCCCACAAGGATGCAGAGCTGGGAACATCACAGAACGTCCTGAATAGACGGCACCTTCTGGCAGTGAATAAATTCCCGTAAGGAGCTGTAAGGTGCCCTTGCCAAAATTTGGCCTTACCTAGAACAGAATACTGTTATGGAACAAAAAAAAAAAAAAAAAAAAAAAAAAAAAAAAAAGTCATATGTAATTAGTACATAGGAAATACATAGGGTTGTATATAGGAGAGAAATGGACATTTCTACTCCCTATTATCAATTACCACACAAGCAGCCCTCCAGCCTGCTGCTGAAGTTACCATCATTTCAGTTCTGCTCAGTACAGCTATTTATTTTGCCACTCTCTGAAACGGACCTGCCAAGAAGCATTTGGACAACACTCTCAGAATTTTCTCAGTTTGGATTTTGGGTGGTCCTACACAGAGCCAGGAATTGGACTCGATGATCTTTGTGGGTCCCTTCCAACTCGGGATGTTGCACAATTCTCTGAACTATCCTAAATTTAAAAACAGAAGAGTGGCATAAAGAATGTAGGGTAAAATCCCCATCATGAAACAGATGTTTTTATTATAAAATGTCAGCATATAGGATCATCAAGTGAACTACTATTGTAGCAGAATGAACAGCTGGGGAGGTAACTGCCAGCAAGGAGGTGGTAAAGTGCATCTGGGAGGGGGCCAGCATTGGTATCTGGATCAGCCGCTGGTAAAATCTTTGTGTAAAGCCAGAACCTTAGTCTGACAGAAAGCAAACAATGATGATGGCCAGAAAATAGTCACAGTTATTGAAAGAAAGAAAACAAAAATAGAAAAACAAGATCATAAACTGATTAACCTGCCAGAAAAGCTTACGCCAACATCCCACAAATGTTAAACTCTGGTGAGTTTAAATTTATTGATTTACTGTTTATACCAAAGTATATTATTAACAAGAAAAAAGCAACACATTAGTGTTGTGGCCACCAGCCACCCTTTTCCTGACGATGTGTAACATAATGGAATGACCTATTGCTGGGAAGGAAAAGACTCTAGCAAAAGAATGATTGAAAAGACAATCCATTCCTCTTATTAGTAGCAAATCATTTTCCTTCGCAGCCTATTCATGGCTGTGTTATCAGACACCGGGGAAGAGTAAGTTCCAAAGCAGCAGAGCAACAAGCACCCCGCTGCTGTGCTGCTGTCCCAGGAGATGGGTCCCCGCCCGTCCCCCCAGCCTTTGGCGGCGGAGGGGCCCCGCAGCCGCCCGCGGTGCGCGACCTCTCCGGCACCGCGCCGTGGGAGAAACGCAGAACTGCAGCTGTCCACCGGCAAACCAGGAACTGCTTGCAGCTGGTAGCTTAGACTTCTTTCACTCGATTTTTGCCTCTTATTTCCCTGTGAGTGGCTGCTTCCACTGTTTTTTAAATGATAACAACAAGCCTGTGTTTACTCATAGCATATGGATGCAATCTGTGTTACAGCAAGGTGTCTGTCACGGGTACCGTGTGATTTGCAAGACCCACCACCCCAAAACACTCTGAGAAGCCCTCTCCCACTGGTGCAGCTGCAGTTTGGGCTGGGGGGCTGCAGAGCCCTCTCATTCCCCCCTCTTCACCTCTCAACACCAGCCACATCAGGATAGATATGCATAATAAGTCCTGTGTCAGCAGCACTCAGTGGAGGTATAAAAGTTACAGTCTTTTCTTCCAAGATGGAATAGATTACCACACCCAGAACCTGAAGCATTTATTTTGGAGAGCAGCAAGTCAGCACACACCCAGTTCCATCTTGAATTCTCCTACTCACATGCTGAGAAAATTTTAAACTCTCGGTATGATGCACTGAAAAGAGGCCAAAAAGCTCATTTCAGTAGAAAGTTAGAAGTGTTATTCCCATCAAATGAAAAATTCAATAATTTATATGCTACCCTTCACCTCTGCTTTAGTTAGCTTCAGAGATGAAGATAAAGGCCACTAACCGCCTTCCTGCAGCAAGCTCCTTCAAGAAAAAAAAGGACTCACACAGACAGAGATGCTGGCTTGTGTTCCATTGTCATTGTACTCTTATTAGATCAAAGCTTCAGAGAAAATAGAGTCATTCTGCAGGGAATTAGATTTCCCAGTCTTTACTCGTATAGAAATCTTCCTTCTTAGTTTCCAGAAAAATCTACCGTCTCTTCCCGTAATGACTCACATAACAAGAGAGAGTCCTGGATGCTTGTAACATAAGCCCATGCCCAAGGTAAAGGATATGACTCTGAAATTTGATGAAGACACAACAGCTGAAACATTGAAAACAATAAAGGAAAAGAAAGCTAAAGGTTGCTAATTACATCCTGGCTGTTAATAATCTAGTACTTCATATATTTCTGTATGCCCTGTATCTTAGCCTAAATAATTAAAAAAACCTTCAAATGTGTTAGATAATAAACAGTAAAAAGCCATAAAGCTTTTATTTTATAATACATGCTGGGGTTAAAGAGAAGTGCATCTTTGTATTAAATAATTTGCATCCTAATAAAAATTCTGAAGAGCAGTTAAAAGCATTTTAGGCTGTAAGTGTCACTGTGCTGCAATGAGGCTGGTGTCCAGCCAGATCTTACTCAGCCTACAAACCATGGGAGATCCTGGCAGAATGCTCAGTACCAATGTGCCTTGATTTTGCAACACTTCCACTCCAGTTTCAAAACATGTTGACCTGCATCACATGCTTTCAAGCTCATCTGTTTGCTCTGGAGTTTAGAGGGACTGAGGCAGCTGGGTAAGGAGGGCAGAAGGTCTCAGCTGAAAAAAACACAGATCTGCCTGATATTATTATGCTCTAGGGTGGATTTCTTGCTGCTGTCTAAACATACATTAACTGATAGATTTCTCATACAGATAAGTGACATTTTATATTTATACATAACTAAAATGAATAGACAAATGAATTGATAATAACAAGCCTTTTGCAAATAAAGTATCACAAGCCTGAATACATACAATTGTCAAAAAAAAAAAAAAAAAGTTGTTATTGCAGCTAAAGGGGGAAAAAAAAAAAAAAAAAACACATCTAAATACATCTTAGAGCTACATTAATGTAGCAGTTGTCAGACAAGAGCATCAATGTTAAACAGTCCCAGTGTTCTTCAGATAAATTGTACCGTTTGTTGCATAATTTCAGAAAATATCACTAGCATCTTTATCACCTTGCATTGCCTCAGGCCTTCCAAACACGAATCACCCCTCCATACTAATCAAAAGCGCAGGCTGGAAGCGGAGCTGAGGCCCAGCAGGACCTGTTGGTGCACTCGGAGCAGCAGTGCGGCAGGGAAGCCTGTCACACACCCGCGCGGTGACAAGAGGCGACAACAGCCACTCACCCCAGAACGCCAGCGGGTGGCAGCACCGGCAAAGCAACCGGGGAAACGGCAGGCTGACTTCGCAGCAAACGCCATGCCTGCTTCTTGAATAATTGACGCAATTAAGGCACATTAAGGTTCATTACAAAATTCCCCCCTCCTCCTCTTTGACTATATCCTCCTTCTGCAGTTCCAACAGGAAATGTGTAAGCTGCATAATTGAGCGTGTTGATTAACCAAAAGCTTTAGAATTTTTTCCTTGACTAAGATAACTAACCTTGTAATGGTCAGGAACCAACGCATCATCCACTGAGTACCACTACCAAAGTCATGTTTTCACCTACAGGGCTGCATCTCCTGAGAAAAAGAAAATACACACCTCGACAAAGGGTATCTTCATTGCATGAAAGCAATCCTGTTGCTATTCACCCTGCAAACAAAATAGACAAGCCAACACAACTCCACAGGAGATGAAAAAGGATCTTCGGAGAGGGCGGGCTCCAGAGAAGTTGGACAACGTTCAAATTTCTAGTAGGCTCAGCAGACTCAGCGGCCGTTATTTTAAATTTAGTGGTATTAGTTATATGCATTGCATAAAAAGTTTCAGTATAAGTACATAAGAAGTACAAAATTAAGCATTTCATTGTTCAAATTCCAGGAAACACTTACATATACATGCATATACTTTTAATTTAGAAAAAATTTGAAACAGACATGGAATGTGGCATTTGTACACATTTCTAAGCATTTGTAATCCTTTAATCACTATCAGGATAAACCATCTTAAGAGGAACATTTTCTTTGCACTGCAAACCTGCCCTGGCCCTTTTATAAATACCTGAATTGCTGAATCTAAAACTAATTTATTTTCAAGTGTGATTAAAGCCATTTTCTTATACATGCAATACAAATTCATTGCAACAGACTAAAAATTAATTATATCAAAACCTTAATTAGTTTAGCTAGTTACTTACTAGTTAGTTACTTCTCTGAATGTATGCTGAACTCATGGCTAGGAACCCCACTGACAAGTCCAGCATAAGAAAAAAGCCTTCTACACCACAAACAGCCTGAACAGAAGACCAGCTGCTAAAAAGAGCTGGTTTGCCCTCTTCAAAGGGTTGGTTTCCCATAGGGCTTCCACTCTCCTCTTCAGCAGAATGAGGATAAAGCATCAGAAACATATTGCTGACCCTTGTTAATGCTTAACAGAGGAATCAAATGCTTACTGCTTGGAGAAGCAGCCAGCCCTTCTCCACTCCCTGCAGTAAGGCAGGATCCTCAAGGGCCTTTCAGCTCTGGTGGCAATGCCAGCTGGCTGGCAGAAGTTCTTGGCGGGAAGCAGAAGTCCCACCATAGCACCAACTATGAATGATAAACCTTCCATGGCCCTCTTCTTCCCTGAGCTCTGGGTAAGGTCATGCTCAGACTCCAAGCTGTAAAGAGACTGATTGAGCACAGAATGCTTGCAGGTGTCAGTTACAAAACAGCAGAATCTCCCACTTTAGGCATCCATACTGATTCACTGAACAGGGTCACCTGTGAACCTGGCATCACTGGACCCCTGCAGCCACATCCTGCTGGTGGAGAACAGATCCAGGGCCTCCAGAGCCATGCAGATGGTGTGGGGCAGAGATGGCATGGGGGAGAGAGAGCCAGGTCACACAGAACATGCTTTTCAGAGGAGAAAAACTGTCTCCAGAAGAGGAGGTCAGAGCAATAGTCAATAACTCAGCTTTTAATTTTGAGAGGAAATAAAGGGTTTCAAGATTCAGCCGCCTCACTGGAGCTATTCAGCGAGAATCTGATTTTGTTTTTGAAGACGGACCTTGCCATTGTATGTATGGAAACTGTACAAACATTGTTATAGTTATTACTAAAATAACAAGGAATTTGCAAATGACTAATTGCTATGAAAAATATGATAAATTCCATGCTGTAAAACCTTAATCTGGCACTGATTTAACAGTTTTCATTGTTTTTCAACCACATAAAAGACAAGAAGCCATCCTCTCTGATTACACTATACCAGTTTCAACAAATGTTTTGTACACTATTTCTCCAAAGCACAAACTCACTTAACATCCACCATTAATCATTCTCTGATTCCCCTAGTATTCATTTCATAGTAATGAAACTGCCAAACATTCCAGATATCAACCATTGTTAATAGGTCTAATTTCTGAACAGAGTATCACTACTGGGGGAGGGGGGGGGAGGAAATCACTCGCCTATTACAATTTGAAAAGAAATTGTTCCATCTTCTCCATTCTTATTGCCATAGTTACAGCAGAAATCTAATCTGCTGGCAACTCTACAGGTTCACTGTTAGCTAAGATAAATCATAAATGTGTTAAACTGAAAGCTGATTTAAGTATTTACATTAGAGAAGCAATCCATTTGATTTGATGCTCTGGCTGCAGTACACCAGGTCTGCACAGGGCCTTGCAGATCTACACGTACCTCATTAAGAAGCCAGTTAACTAACTAAACTCCAGCAACTGGAAGAGGAGAGGGAAAACAGCCAAAAACTCATGACAGGCAGTAATGAGTTCCTCTAAAGTACAGACATGTTGAAAAGGATTTGGAGAGAAGTTAATTATATCTTTAACTATTATGCCTGAGATGTACCGAGAAATGAAAATTTACGTGCAACAGAGTGAACACTGCTGGTCCAAAATTTACCATTGAGCAAGCCATAGGCATTGGTGACTTTTTTTTTTTTTAAACTGTTCTTTCACAAGTGTGATAATTTGTGCAAAATAAATCACTGAAGTTCAAACTCAGTTTAATTAAAAGGAAACAAAACAACAAAAAATATTTGGGTGAACTGCAGCTTTTGTGCAGTTTGTGGACAAGGTAGACTATCATTAAAATGTAATTTTGAATACTCATTTCTAATTCTTAAAGTTCTGGCTTCTATGGATAAAAACATGACTACATAATAGTTAATGAATACATCCCTGTATATGCTGGTGTTTTGAGGCATTGTCTCATCAGGAATTATCAGCAGTGTGGGAGAAACTGGCACTGCTGTATAATTACAAGGTACTGAAGGATATATAGAAAATCCTTACCTGGGTCTTTCCTATCTCACTGTCCTCAAGCCTAATGGCTAGCCATACAGGAATTTGGGACTAGATTTTAAAATCTCCATGGGACCGGGCCACAGGACATTCCACATACACACACAGTGGTTTTGAGCCACAATTTATAGTATTTGCATATGATAGAAGAGGGAGAGGAGGATATGGAGGAACCACCAGAGGAGAGGGAAATAATTGGCAAGCCTCCTTTTTATCATGGGTCAATTTAAACAAAGCAAAGATTTCATGGATTTCTTTGCCAAGTTTGAAGGCAGCTTGTTATAGCTACTGGGACACCTTCATTCAAAGAAAATAATTTTTTAACTGGTTAATAGTAAGAAAACAAATTTTAGAATATGTACTTTTTAAAAAGGAAAACCACCTTTTCATAAAGGCCAATAAACCTTAATTCCCTATTAGTTTCTATTTGTGGTATGCTGGACCTTGCTTGAAATTCCTCATTAGGATTCCACAAAGAATTTCAAACAGATCTCTGTCTGTCACAAACAGTAAATACTTTTGCTCCCATGGCTAGAATCTGGCCTCTCTTTATAAAAGGCACTCTCTAAGTCTTTCCTTCTCTGGAGTCTCTGAAACATTTAATGCATGTCAATCTCTTTCTTCAGGGCACAGACACTAAATGACAGAGATCCGTGTCTTTTTATTTTGACTTGCACCCAAACAAATGTTTGAAAATGACAATGGTATGATAATGTTCAATAAATAATAATTAAAAAAATGCAAAGCTTTTGTCATTCTTTACTGTACCATATGAAAGCATTACAGAATTCTCCACATTGTGAATTTGCAAACTTATTCTAATTTTTTTTTCTAGTAATGATTTCAATTAATATTTAACTATATTTTAGTGTAGGAATTTAAAAAATTTTCATGTTAAGAACAACACCAGGTAATCTTGAAAGATCATCTGCTAAACTATAGTAAATCAATGTTAACTCTGACCGTACAAGAGGATTTGGAACCTTCCTAAAAGATTTGGCAGGCCAAAAATGTTCCTGTCAGTTTGGAGGGATCTTCACAATGCCTGGCAGAACACAGGCTCGTAAATATGAGCTGAACGTGGAATCTGTGCTGAAGACTGCCAAACAGGGATGGGGCTTGGACACTGCACAAAAAGGCACATTCATCACTGGGAATGTTCTACTACAGATACATTTACATCCCTCTGAAAGGGTCCTGAGGGCTTGGCCCATTCCCAGAGGTCTGGCTGTCTGGGCTTCGGCCAACTTGGCGATGGGGCAGTCGTGGGAGCCCTTTGGAGCCCTCCAGCCAGCACTGTGAGGAGGCCTCCACCAGACCGACTCCCCTTCCCACCTTTAAGCTGCCTTTAAGCTGAGCCACTACCATTTATCTCCCAGATCAGCTATGCATCCTGCCACATCATAGCCACACCTGCGCCAGGCCAGCAGCCATGCTGAGACAGACGCACAGCCCTGCCTCATTGCTGCGGGCCTGCCAGGCCTTGCTACCATGCTCTGCTTCCGGCTTCTGCTTTTGGCTCGCCAGCCAGCACTGCTCTCTGACACCCTCATTAACCAGGTGTATGACAAACCAACAAGTCACAGAGTTATACAGGATTCCCATTTTTTTTTTTTTTTTTTTTTTTTTTTTTTTGGTAGGACAGGAATTAAGCAAGGAGCTGCATAACAGAATGTGGAGAATCATCATAGTCCTGGTTAAATCCAGAAGAGGCATTACTGCATTTTTTGTAGTAATAAAGACTGGTAAGAAAGGCTGAAGCAGCAGCTGAGGCCTGGAAGGTATACATCCTGGCTCAGGACAATATTTCTTGTCAGACAGACTGCTCCTGCCTTTGATCCTCACAGCCTGTGCCCTGAGAGGGCACACACGTACAGAACAAATCCAGCACTGTCATGGCTCTGCCTTGACAACAACCACAGATGAAGGCTTGAAGAAAATCTCTTTCTAGAATCCCTGCTTAGTAGGTCCATGAAAAGGATTATTTCGTGTTTTGTTTTTTTGTTTTCCAGATAAAAATCCTAAAGGGTCATTCATCCATGACATAACAGAAAATACACAGCATAATTTCTCACTGACCCTGAACTGAACATTATCACGGTATCGCTAAATGTGCTTTCTGAAGATAGATTGGAATTTCCTCTTTAACCAAACTCATAGATTTTACAACTTTGTATTAAAAACAGATAACAAGTAATAACTAAAGCTTATTTGCATCATTTGTAAGCATTGTAAAGAACACAGGTAGAACATTAATATTATGTACATCACAAAGCTGGTTTGAGAGTTTGAAAGCAATTGTACACCTCAAAGAAAATCCACTAGGTGAATATGATCCATTTTCACTTATATTGAAATGTACCTGTTTTCTTAACTAAAAAGAATCAAGGGATAACACACATTACTATTATTATACATTTTGTCCAGATAGGTTGAATTTAATGTTTCTTCATGTTTGT
The DNA here is from genome assembly GCA_013399715.1 of Alectura lathami. Lineage (NCBI taxonomy): Eukaryota > Metazoa > Chordata > Aves > Galliformes > Megapodiidae > Alectura > Alectura lathami. The sequence goes on along the minus strand of VXAV01011210.1, from coordinate 30,691 downwards.
TTGTTTTTTCCCCCTCAGTTTATTCTCTGATCCTGCCAGTCAGTCAACTTTTGCACGGGTTAGCGTGTGGAAAAGATTATATGCATAAACCAATTAGAAGATTGGAAGTGCTTTCCTACTGTAAGCTGGAAAACTAGTTTACTAGTGGTGAGTGAGCTAATTGAGTACTAGCAAGGTGGCAAGCTTTTTATATACCAACAGAGACAACTAGAATAGTCAGGCAGAGAATCTAATCTATTACACAAGCATTATGCAAGGACATTAACTGGTTTCTTCCTGCAGCAATGCCAAATTTAATTCAGCTACGCTCTGGGTTTCATTCTGTCACATCCTTTGTTAGCAGTTAATATGCAAGACATAACTGACACGTTACATTTTAAGTGCCTGTGCCAAAGAAAGCATATTTATGAAGAAGTTGACAAGGTAGTAAGAGCTAACATTGTAGTTCAACTACATTTTACATGAGGTTTAAAAAAATGGCTATGACTTCCTCTACTAAATCTGTATTAGTGTAAGTATTTTCTCAAACATTCTAAAAAGCAAAAATACTATTCTAGAAATCAGTGAGCCTCAGAAGACTGAGAGATTTAGTTTAGATTAGAGCTTACTGTCAAAGATTAGCTGATATATCAAGCTCCCACTTAGCCCTTGCCCAAAATGAATCTTGCTGTGATACGTCACCAATATATTAAAAAGTAGCTCTTGCACAAACACTCCCTCTTGACCTTTCCTAAGCTCTGCTTATCCCTGGAGCATGATCCTGATGACACGGTTGAGCAGCTGGACAAATTATGCATGTTTTCTCCATTTAAATGGAAAGGTTTTCAAAGAAACAATGAAATAGTAAGGCAATCTACACTTGCTGGGCATGTTTTTCTGAAATATATGGGATAAAATCCCTACTATATCAGTGTCAAAGGCAGGGTTCCCTCATCAGAAAATAAATAAGTAATAGCAGGGACCATAGCAGATTGTTAGATTCAAAGAAAGGAGAGCAAGCAGCCTCCTAACTTTCATGTAATATCAAAGAAAAAAAAAAATACATTTTCTGCCATCTGCATATTGGTTTAACAAGGTCCTAGTTCCTTCGGAATTCTACTGAATGAATTAGGTAGTTGTGCTTTAAGAGAGACCAAAACTCCCAAATAGAAGCAGGAATGGTAGCTGGGCTTGCTTTTGTCTTTCTTTCTGTAATTCGTGGTTTTAGTGCAAGTCATTTACCAATCAGGCGTCCAAAGGAAGAATTAAAAACCTTAATTATGAATAGTGCAGTGCTCCGAGTGAACATCAGACGGCATTAATAGCTACTTGAGCTTCTAATCTTCATTCGATGTTACAGATCAGTACAAATAAGGATCTAAGATCCACAAAACTTTCTAGAAAAAGGGAATAGGGGAAAATATAGGAAAAGCAGGGCTCCAACTTCACAGCCATAGAACTCATATAGTAACAGAAGAAAAGCAAGGTGAAAAACAAAGACAGCTCAGAGAAAAGCATTACAGCGAGTCAAGGATGCAACAAGCAGTGAGTGTAGGTATGCTGTCAAGGCCAGGCTCAGCAGTAGGCTTCAGCCTGATTCCTTAAAGAGCAGCACCACTTTGGCCAATGACAGCAATGATAGAAATGGCCACGTTAGCTAACCTCTCTCTTGAGTGATGATCACGCTGGTTAAGCAAATCCTAGTGATTACATCTGGTTTAGATCAACAACAAGAGACAAAGGAATACCCTGGTGTATCTAATGGGATGTGCATGAGAGGGCATAATCCATTCCAGAAGCCTTACAGCTGCTTGCATAACTTTTCAATAAAAAGTAAGAGTCACACCACACCACAGTGTGATTTTTGAGAAGGCACAATTTCACTCACACAGCAAAATCAAGGTGAGTCAGCAAATAGTTTCCAGAGCCGCCCTGTGCAGGCTAATCCTGCACTGTGATTATGGGATGAAGAAAAGGAGTATTAACATAAACAAGATAGCAGATAGGGATAAGGCATATGCAATTATTAGGAAAAATCCCAAATGATGTAGGACACTGGAGATGGACAGCAGCATGATTCCCCAAAGTCACTACAAAGAAACACCGTCTTCTGAGGATGCCCAGATACAAGAGGAAAAATATTCCAGAATGTCTAGAAACAGCACATCCCTAAAAGACCAGAAACAAATGCAGACCCAGAAAGGATGCTATAACATTTAAGAAAAACAAGAAAATCTCCATAGTATTGCTGTGATAGCTAAAGCTGTTGTCCAGCAAGTGACATGTCATACCAGAAACGCCTTCAAAAAGACAGGTACATTGCCGTCTGCTAGCATAAGCATTCCACAGAAGCTCAAAATGGGGTTTGCATTTTTCTTCAGTCATGATGTGTGATCAGTAAGAACTACCTATGTCTCTCGGTAAAATATGAGTTAGATACCAAAACAAAATTGATTATGGAACTGTAACACACTAATCTTTCTACTGGAAAACAAAGCGCCAATGCCATCAAGCCAATGCAGATAATGAAACTATCCATCAAATTTTAAATGAGAAAATTGGACATTCTACAGTTAGATGACTACATTATATGCTAAAAGATTCATACATACTGTGGGTGCTTAACCAAGAAGTTGAACAATCAAAATGCTAAGCATTATTACAAGGAGAGAATCAGCAGAGATCACTCTTAAACTGGGATGAGATTTCCAGTTACTTCTATGCTTGTGGACACTGGAGAAGAATAAGAGCAACACCTTTTGTCCTGTCATCATGAAACTAATTATTTTTCCTACTGCTTGAATGAAGGCAGTAATTAGCCATGTGAAACAAGCATAATAGGTTTCCTTAGGCACATTAAATTAGGGGTACGCAAGCATGGTAGTAGTGACAACAGCAAATTGTAAGATACAGGACTGCATTGAATCAAAGATAGCTAGGCCTTCTGAAACATCAAGCAATGACTGCATGTTAGGCCAGTGCTACCAATTAACGACAACAACAACAAAAATACAACAACACACAACTTCTGCTGATTCCTC
>VXAV01011210.1:4449-16400 GCA_013399715.1 Alectura lathami | reverse complement strand
CACAAAAACTAAGCAAGAGATAAAAAAAGATTGGATAGGTAAGAAAAATATTATGGAATGTAATTTTCATTTCAGATGCTATCTTGGGGGAAAAAAAAAAAAAACAGTTTTTTAAAAATTATTACACATAAAAAATAGTAATTACCAAACCATACAAATAAATGTCCTACTTACAATAATTCTCTTCAAAAGTGGCACTGGAGGAAAATTCTAAAAACAACAACAAAAAAAAAAATTTACAAAGACTTTCTCACAGTTAGTTCCAACATGAGATTTTCTCCATGAAATAAGAATACTAGCAATGAAAATTATTTTAACACGCCACATCTCTAGGCTGTACAACAAATACGTAGTGTACCTGCCAAGCACCTCGCCAACACCGTACTGTTTAAATATCAGACATACACAGCCACAAAATATTTGCTATGGTTAAGATGGAAATTGAGCCATAAACATGGCTTGACCCACACAGTAAAGGAGAGTGACAGAAAAGGCAGGAAAAAAAAAATAATTTCTTGCAAGCCCCTGTTTTAACCACATTATCCCATGTAGGAATTCCCTGCAGCAAAGAAATTTCTTTGACACAGGTTTTTTATTCTTTTCCAAAAGAAGCTCTAACATAGGAGCAAACACTGCTCTCTGATTATCTGCAGTGCTTTCAGATTTATGCTGGCCTGCATGTGAATAGAAGTTGCCCTATAAGTTTTAGAAATGCTTGGCTAGACACCAAACACCGCACTTACATAAGGCCATATAATCACCTGACACTTGTAGCTGCCTTGTTGATTTTCCAAGAATTTTAATCCTCTTCTTATGAAACTATCCCTACAGTGAGGAAATATGTTTAGTCAATTATTTAAATGCTTGTTTTGGAAACAAACTGTTTGATTTATCAAACGGGACAATAATATTTTCCACTTTCAAACATCAGAAGTCAAAAGCAATTTATTTGTACAGCGAAGTACCAAGTGCAGCTTGTCATATAAAGGGCCCATTCGTCAGCCGAGCACTCCCAGGCTGCTCCTACACACTTAAAAGCCTTTCTAGAGAAGAATAAAGCTTCACTGCCCTTCCTTCCTGCCAAACAAATGGATCATCATGTCAGCGAGTAATGCACATAGCACACAGCAATTACTACACTGTGCAAAGAGCAGACGAGATGGCTGCTTCATGTTTGAAGGCAGCAGTAACATGAACATCCTATTACTATAGGTTTTATTTTTATAGACTGCTTAAATATGCAACTAACCTATTGTATTGGCTTTAGTTTATATTTTATGTCAGATAACAAATTAAATGGTTCAAATCCCTTGCCTCATGAAGTCAACGGAAGTCTTAACTACCGACTTCAAAGAAACCAAAATATGCCTCATTAGTACTCAAAATATTTCTACTTACTGACAACACAACTGGAGCTATTCATTAATGATGATTTTGGTGTCTGTTTTTCTGCATGTGTAATTTACAGTTACGTCCTTTGTAATAATTAAGGGGCGCTAATGTGACAACAGAATGTATTAGGAAGGCTCTGAACCACAAATTGCAGGAAGCCAGAACAATACACCACGGGATTACCACTTTCTGTGCACTTTGAAAGGGATTATTGTGTGCCCTTCTTAGAACAGCAGAATAACAGAACTGTTGAGATTGGAAAGGGCCACTGGAGATCTTTGGTCCTGCTCAAAGGGCAGCCAACTACCACAGGTTGTTCAGGGCCATGACCTCTCAGTTTTTTATAAGTTTCAAGGATAGAGATTATACAACTGCTATGGGCAACCTGTCCCAGGGACTGACCACCCTTACAAGGCTTTTCTTATGTTCAGGTATTTCAGTTTGTGCCTATGGCTTCCTGTCCTGTCACTTCTTTGCAGTGATGTTACCCTTGTACATGCATTGGAGAATACTTGGAGATCTCCACTGTTGCAAAACCACCAATGTAACTCTACTCCAGCTGTACAAAAGGTCATTTAAAACATCATTCACGAGCAATCGCTAATGTGTCAAAGCAAATTTAAATTCCTGCTGTACTCCTACATAAGCACTTCCTACTACTAATCCTACAAGCAGTTTTTCCCTCAAAAACAGCACTGTCTTATAAAACCGCTTCATCTTTTGAGGTTCCAGAAACTAGAAAGGGCCTGTCATTCAGAAGGGATGGAAGCTGGGTGAGGAAATGAGCAATGCGTAGAAAGCCAGAGCAAATTTTTAGAAAAGTTTTATTTGTGTAGCAGTATGACCTATGAAGTAGGACAAAAACTCAGGAGTGCATGATATTAGTGGCTGGGAAGAGCCACTGACAAGTCTGCTAGCAGCTACCATTTTGTGCTCTCTAACACTCCTGCCTTAACATCTGCAAAGCAGCAGGAGGAGGGGGCTGCAGGCTGCACATAGTGCTGCAACTCCTGCACAGAACACAGAATCACCTAGGTTGGAAAAGATCTTCAAGATCATCAAGTCCAACCAGCAACCTGATCATTACAAAGTGCCATCACTAAGCCATGCCCCTTACGGCCACTTCCACGTCACTCTTGAGGCTGTTTCTTTGGGTCCCACTACTTGTCACTTGAGAAGAGACCAACACCCTCCTCACTGCAGCCTCCTTTCAGGTAGCTGTAGGGATCTCAGTCTCCTCCATGTTCAACAACCTCATTTCCCTCAGCTTCTCCTCATAATTATTGTTTTCAAGTCTCTTCACCAGCTTCATCACTCTTCTCTTCACATGCTCAAGCAACCCAATATTCCTTCTGTAGCGAGGGGCCCAAAACTGAACACAATATTCCAGGTGTGGTCTCACCAGTGCCAAGTACAAGCAGACGATCACTTCCCCAGTCCTGCTGGCCACACTTTTCTGATGCAGGCCAGGCTGCCATTGGCCTTCCTTGCTACCTGGGCATGCTGCTGGCTCATGTTCAGCCAGCCATCAACCAGCCCTCCCAGGTTCTTTTCCGCCAGGCAGCTTTCCAGCTACTCTGCCCAAACCTACACTGCTGCACAGGGTTATGACCCAAGTGAGAGCGATTGCTCCCAGCAGGCTCAAACCCTTGGCATCTGCTTACTTATGCCCAAAGACAGCCTTCAGTAGAAATTTCTCTAGCATTAAACCTACTGGGAGTTTGTGGCTGTACCAGGCATTTCATTGTTCATTGTGCAGATATACCAGTTGAGGTAAGAGGAGAGCAAAAAGATCTAAAAGCACAGGCATTCCTGGTGCTGTCTCAACCCATTTGATTCTGACACAACGTTACTGGAGGCTCCCAAGGAATAGAATATGCATGGAGAAAAGTCAGTCACTTACAAGCAAGTACAACAACAGGAACACTTTTCTGTGTGAGCACAAACAATTCTGTACTCTTGCCTGAAGTGCCCACAACCTAACTGAATGAAGCTTTGGTGACCCAGAACTCAGCTGCCTTCCACGGGGATTATGCAGCTTAACCATGGGAACAGCCCTGTGGTACGCATGAAATTCAAACTCAGACAACAAATCAAACAATGAAATATTTAGCTGTGGTTATTTTTTAAAATTCCTGTCTAATCAAAACATCTATGTATAATGGAATGAAAACATTTTAAAATGTTTTTCCCTGTTACTAATTTTGTTGTTATTTTCAATAACTACACTATTCTACTGAAAAGTGAACCCCCATCAAGAAAAAACACAGTTTTAAAAACTTCACTGCTGAACTTACCATACTAAATTATTTGAATGGTTGTCAACGGTCTCCATATTTGTCTTCATTTTCCTAAAAGTGCAATTCTTTTACACCCACACATTTATTGCTTCTGGGTTGCATTGTGTGATAGGAAGCAATCAGAAAATTGCTTAAAATCTTAGACCATCAGTTTCATGCAGATAGAATTGTCTTCACTTCCTTGCTTGAAGGAGTTTTTGATATATAAAGCGGTCTGTTAAATAGCAATTTTCTAGTGGAAAAACTAAACAATTCAAAACTATATTTTGCTTTCCTCATCTCATCTGAAACATTATTTCAAAGTAGTTTATTAAACACTGTATATATCTCCATGTCAGCACATTTACTAATTTAAGCCAGAATTCAAACTACCATTCCTCCTAAGGGCCAAGTCTGCAGGAAAACAACATCTGCCTGGAGATCTGTGAATTTTCTTTAGCATCATGGGAAAAACTTTCTGGCCAGAAAATCCAGCATGTGCAGCAGAATAGGAACATCAAGCCCCTCTAACACTCCCACGTGGTACTGACTCAAAATGGAAAATGCTGAGAATTTAATTTACATGAAAATAAAGCATGATTGTTTAAAAAAGAAGGAAAAAAAAATGAAAGGAAAGAAAAGAAAAAAGAAAAAGGACAAAAAAAAAAGAAAATAAATCTAATTTTAGAAATATGTGTTTGTGTGTCTACTTCTATCTGTATCTTCACTGAGTGGGGAAAAATTAAAGTTTAAAATTAAAAATAACTTTTATTCCATTAGGGAAGAAAGCAAAAACAACAATAACCACAAAATAGACATACCACACCAAAACTTTGGACATTGCTTTAGGAACAAAAGCCCACCTAATTTCATTCAGCACCACCTGCCATAAATAACAGAATCACATTTGTTTCATGGTTTTTAAATTGCTCTTGAGCATCTTCAGAGACTTTTTCCATAAGGCCCCCTCCTAACTCCAAGGAGCACGTAGAATCTTGCAGTTCCACTACAGGACTTTCTCAAAGCAACACACATGCTTTGATGGAGCGGTGCTGGCAGCTTGCAATACAGAGTAAAGCAGGAATACAGGCGTGCACAGTGAAAGCTTACAAACGAAACTAATGCTGACTTCTTAGGAGAAAAGCTCAAACATGTTATCAACAGTCCAACAGACCTGTGTATTTCCTGTAACCTGTATTAAGCGGCACTGATCCTGACCAGCAGGCCGCTGTATGCTGAGGAGTTAGTGATCCACAGCGGCTATCCCGTGCTGGACACGGTTTGGCCTTCAGGCTTGCGCGTGCCCCTTGGCTGCAGGACAAACTCAGCCGGCTCATTGCAACAGGCAGCCCCCGCTTGGTACCAGCAAGTACACCACATGCATGGCCTTGCCTTTATCTAAGCGGACATCCTTCCTGTTTGACAGCAGAAATGATTAATAGAGCTGTTTACTTGTAAGAAAAGCCCATAAAAGCTTGAATGACCAAAACAGGCTAATATTTTCTAAGACAGGACCCACATAGCATGCGGCACACTGATCACAGGGAAGATAAACTACTGAAATTTCTGGAATGTGGAAAAGCACACTATCACTTTTACAGACAGAAGTAAGAACAGGGATAGAAGCAGTAATAAAAAACAAAACAAAAAGACATTTAGTAGTACTTTTTACTCCCTTCATTTAAAAATATCTCTATTCGTTTCAGAGAACACCAAGCCTTACAAATGCTAATGCAAACGCTAATGTGTATACACATTTTTTTTTTTTCAGGTAAATATATTTTAATTTTAGTAGTTATGAATATGATAGAAGAATTGTAAGAATGAAGCATGCAGTGGAAACAGTAGTACCTACAGTAAATCCCAGTATTCTGAAATACAAAATTTTCAAATGAATCAACTGACTAGAATGTCTAAGACAGTAACACTGTAGAAACGCTTATTTAAAAACAACAATCAATCATTCTGTAGTCACCAGTTGTTACATTATGCAAGANATTTTTTTTTTTCAGGTAAATATATTTTAATTTTAGTAGTTATGAATATGATAGAAGAATTGTAAGAATGAAGCATGCAGTGGAAACAGTAGTACCTACAGTAAATCCCAGTATTCTGAAATACAAAATTTTCAAATGAATCAACTGACTAGAATGTCTAAGACAGTAACACTGTAGAAACGCTTATTTAAAAACAACAATCAATCATTCTGTAGTCACCAGTTGTTACATTATGCAAGAGCGCTTAAAACAGTCACTGCATGGAGAAACTTATTTGCAATAAGAACTGATGAAAGCACTACGGCTTTCTGTTGAGATCTACAGAAAGGCAGGCATCGCCTTAAAATAAAGCGTTACCAAGACTGGGGATTTGTTTCTGAATTACTGCAGCACATCATTACTCATACTGCTCTGTTTGGGGCAAGAGAAGCAGGAGCAGAGATTCCTTCCACACATCATTGTGCTTCCAAAACTCTGTGGACATTGGGAAACCTGAGCTATGGTACGATCTGAACACAGCTTGTATTTTCCTTTAGGCAACATGAAGAAGCCACATCCATGACTTGTCCTCTTTATACTATCCAGACAGAGATTATTTCAACAGTGTAAGTGGGAATCTCTGTGATTATATCATAATAGGAAACTACCCTTCCCTTTTGCTTCCCTCCCCTTCCCAGTATCAATTTATTCTACCAACTTCTCTCAAATTATCTGGTATTTCTCACATAATGTAAACCAGCCATTTTCAAGCAGAAAACCATCCAGACAAACCAGATTGCAGGCTGCCTTCTTTGCTACCCTTCTTGACAAGCTGACTCGGATACTTTGCAACCCACCAGCATACAGCTTTCCTCAGAAACCTTTCATTCTGATGTGTCAGGGCTTACATAACTGAAGGAGTCTGCTTAATTAAGGTATTCCACCTGAGACAATCAGCCCCAGAATCAGTATAATCTGCTTTTAAGCCTGGCCTGACTATTAGTTTCATTAATGATGTTGCAGAACATATGAATTCTGAAAGTCTGTTGGCTGCCAGGCACCAGTAAACATCAGATTATTCTGCTTACGATTTTTAATCAAGGTAATCAAGGTATCAAGATGCATCTTGAAGTATTTATAAATAAATGTTTAAATAAATAAAACCATGTTGCACCTTTTATTTCTACAAAGAAGAATATCTGCATCTAGCCTACATAGTTACCCTCTGGCTTTGACTTGTGGCTGGGGAATTGAGGTGTTAAAGCAGTACAAGTGGGAGGAAGAAACATTACAGGAGTGATGAAAGTTGACACAGTGAATCCTACATCAAATCTTCACAGCTAAGAGCCTCAAGACACAACCAGGTATTTTGCAACAAGACACGGCAATGTATCACAAAGGAAAATGATGACAACAGCTTGTCAGGTTTTCAGCTCTTCAGTGAAGAACAGGAATGAAGCAGGTGGGGGGTAGGGCTCTCGGTGATCTAACGATACCAGTCCCAGCTGGCTTACTTTCTCCCACAGCTGAGGAATCTGAATGCGCTGTAGGTCCTGTGTCAGTAGAGTTCCACTGCCAGACATGAGATTCTACCTTCTGGTGCATACATCAGCACTTCAAATCAGAATCTATTACGCTATGCAGTAAATTTAGAAAAAAAAAANGCAACCTTCTGGAAACCCTTTGGATGTGAGAATAAAGCCACAGGACTGAGATGATGAAAAACCCCTACCTGGGCTGCATCCATCTCATTCAGCATCACAACGGAGGAGCAGTTGTAATCGAACACCAGCCTCCAGAAGTCTGCTATGGTGTTGGGCAAAGGGTGCTGGGTTACAATAAAGGCAGCAGGTTGCTTGTGGCTCTAACAAAAGAATAAGATTAGAAAAAAAAAAAAAAAAATCAATCAACTGATCTCCACAAGCTTCAGCTCACCCATTCCAGGAACACTAATGGTAATTTACCTAAGCGCTCAGACAACCACTATAACATGTGCTTAGGTATTCTAATACAGTATGCAACTCAGAACAGATATGATGATTGAATGCGAGAACTTGGCTGTACTAGCTACTTTAATTGAAAACAGTTTTTACAGGAGAACTGAAACATCATAATCCAGCCCCTACATTTATCACTAGGGTACTGTATTTATGTATCATGGATTCCTTGCTCTCTAGGCATCAGACAGGACATTTTAACAGAGATGGAAATTTTTTATTCTGTCTGTCCTAGTCCTCTGAAGGAATATGGAGCTAATTGATGTGCTAATATTAGCTCTTGTGGAGATTGGCTTATATAAACCATCGCTATGTGAGATATTTCTGTGCCACTTGGTCAGCCAAGCCATTGCTCTTGGCTCCCCTGCAGGCATCTGCTCAAAGTCCAGTAAATAGATACTTTGCATATTGTGCAGTTTTGCAGTTCCTGAGTTATCCCTCTACTTCCAGATAAACAAAACCTGAATGTATTTGCTATTAAAGATGTAATTAATAATAAAGCCATAAGGACAATAGTTGATTTTGGATAGTGTTAAGATATTACCATTTTTACAGCCTACAGCAAAGACAGCCTCATTGCATGCCATATCAGAAGAGAGGTACATTAAAAACATTGAATAATGGAATAACTGCATGGAGATAACATACTACTTGATCTTAAATTGCTTCAGTAGGCTGTACAGGTGTGTCTTTTACTACTCATTCAAAATTAGAACTATCCACATCTTGGAGATGCTTTTTAATCTACTTTTAATTTACTTTAGCACCCAGTTCCATGAAACATTGAGGAGAGTAAATAAATGACATTCAAACATTTTCAAAGGGTTTTGAGGATCCTTTTTAATTACTGTTTGCATGGGTACAGTGTGGAATCTTCTTTGAAATCTGTATATAGAAGGAAGATTTACTATCCTGAAAATAATTTTTCCATTCAGGAGTACTTACCTGTGTAAACAGATCTGAATTTTCAGTGCATCAACTGGAAGTGCTTAAATGATCCAAGTCTTCATGACTGGATTTTCAAAACTTCAGAAAAATAAGTATAAGAATGTAACTCCTCTATTCAGATTAAAAAGAAAAAAATCTTTCTTGCTCTCTTTCCTTTGTCTTCATTTACATACAGCACACAAAATCAACTGTCTAAAAGAGACATTGTAAAGCTGCACAAAGAAAACCAAAATTATACTTCCACAGGGGAAGAAGGAGAAAAAGCCCAGTCTTGTTCAGTTTTTGGCGTTTTGAAATCTTTAATACATTTCTTCCTTCTCTTTACTGGTGCAGAACAAACTTTTTTTTATTACAAAGCTGAGAGTAAGAGATGATTAGAAGGCACACCATTCACATAGATGAGCGAGCAGCATGCTCAATTTGGGTAGCAGAAGCAGCGTGGCCATGTTAGGCTGACATTTTGCCCAGGCTCATTCTCGGCACGGTTCGCTGAAAGGAAGCACTGTAATAAAGCTACACTGCACTAGCTACCAAAGTTGGCTAGTACTGTAGGGAGAAGAGATGCTCAACAAGAAAAGGACAGTTTAGTCATCAGATATTACTCTGTGGAAGATAAATCAAAGCATGTTATAAAAATACCAAGCAATATTTACATAAATACTGTAAGTGAATAAGACATTTTGGTGAGTTATACTGTAATAGTGTTTGATCTCAAGTATTTCTTCTGTAATGACCTCACTTAACTGGAGTTCAGAGAAAAGCAAACATGACACAGATGCAGAGTGCCAACAAACCCCTGAAAAACAGGATAAGCTGCTCACTTGAAGGATTGTGTTGTTTTTTTTTAATTAGAGGTAAAAATATGAATATAATATCAAGTTAGGTGATTAAAAAGATACTGCATACACATGGGCTTATCACGGTCTTTCAGCTCTTTATAAACCCTCCTTGGACAACCAGGAGGGGACAAAAACCATTAAAAATGATCCCCAAAATGTAATGCTTATGAAATGTATGACAAAGACTGAAGACATGATGAAGAAAGATAATCCATTTGGGATGGGTTACTTACCACAAAGCCACCTTTGAGAAAGGTGACCAGCCTAGACTCATACCACTGAAACTGTACCACTGCATGGCCAGGTTCTCTCTGCTGCATGTTAGAGGAAAAAAAGTTTTTTTCTCCCCTATTTTTATTCTGCTGCTGAATAGAATCTAGTTGGGAAATGAAGTGTTTTTTTTTTTTTTAATCTCTACATTGATCATTTGTGGACAGCAGCCTAAGCCCAAATATTGTTTAATCTTATTGTATAAATACAATGAAGGAGAAAAATAGGCAGGAGAGACTGAAATAGTAAATGTTCTTTACTCAGTCATGCTCCACTTCCTCATTTTAGGAGTGCTCATTTTTCTCCTGTACAATGCAGTGCTCTGTTGAAAAAAAAAATAAATAAAACCAAACCTAATGGTCTCTGAATTCAAACCTGCCACCAGCTGTCCTTGGCAGAAGTGATATAAAGGTGCATATTTCCTGCACTGTGCTTGCAGGAAAGACTGAAAAGATATGGGTATAATAGCCCACTGCACAATGTGCTGTGTGATGCTGCTGATGTTCAAGCAGCAAGCAGGACATAGTGAAGAGGTATGAGCCAAAGTAGAAATGGGATATTGAACAGCCAAAATAAGAAAATTCACCTTGCGGCTAAGAGGCAAACTACCGCCAAATAGGCTATTTGATTGAATAAGTGTTTTCTGCCACCTTGATTCAGTTGAAAGTAATCGCTTTTCATCCAGCTGAGTTTCTTCAGGTAACACTGCATTTTGGAAGGAGTCTAAACTAGGAGGACTCATAGTCTTTAAAGATGACTCTATTCGCACTGACTGGAAATAGTTGCCTAGTATTATGAAATTTCTGAAGGGCAATACATGTAGCCTCTATAAAACAATGCTTGAAAAACATCCAAGACAAGGAGCAGTTGCTCCTCTGATCCTAAACAGTCTAAGAAGAATAAGCAAATCCATGTTTTGTAATTATATCAGCTCCTTTTCAATTTCCAAAGACTGGTAACACCATTATCTGGAAACTCATTGATTTACCTAGTACTAGCAGCACTGAGGTATGTTGCCTGGTTGTAGGCAAAGGTATCTGACAGACCCAATGAACAGTTTTATACCCTACTCCAGCCTGAGGTACAGTACAGTATTAAATAAAATGTGGGGTTTTTGACAATTATCACTGTGAGTAGGCTGCAAAGTATTTTCTGATTTCTATTTGCATTTCTTAAAGTCATTTCTAACTGAAACTCTGAATTTAATTCCATATTTATTGACTACCAAAAAAGGAACTTTTTTTCCAAGAGGCTGGATATCAAGTATGACAAGCTTTTTTCTTTTCCCTTTTCCCCCTTAAGATTTGTTTTTAAAACAGTGATATATTTTTAATGCAAATAGAATATAGTAAGATGGTTTTATTTAATTATATCAGAATGAACATCAATAATTAGAAATCAAAAGAGAACTCTCCTATTTGACAAAATATATTTTAAACTAAATATATTTCAGTACAATTTATCTCAGAGAATGATCATAAATAGATGCAAAACACCCAACATGATAGCAAGGCATATATTAGAGAACACAGACATATAAAGCAAGGAACATACTACAGAATATTTGAACCAATACCAGAGTAAATTATTGCTTAAATATCAAATTGTAACCCAAAACACAGATCCCCATCATTATTTTTAACTTTTGCTCTATATTCTCTTATAAATAACCAGCTTGTCCTTTTCCTTTGTTGTGAACCATTAACACACAAAAGAAATCTTTAGTATATGCAATAAAATCTTTAGCCAGCAACTTTGAGCTAATATAAAATATCCTGATAAACTGAAAATAAATGCTGGCTGACTTGCATTTCTTGCACGCTTTTTTGTGAGCAATTTTTAATAAAGAAATTCCCCCCTTAAAGAAAGCATTTTTAGTACTACTTCATTCTGTTTGTTGTTCATTATTCAGTTATAGTCCCACATTAAGCCACTTTAACATCAAGAATAAATATAGCCTATTATTTAGCACTGTCTCTCTTTAAGTATTTAAAGCTGTAAGTACATTACTATTTGAATCATTACAACATGTATTAATAAAAGCAAAAATAAGCTTTTCCACTGAATATTTAGCTATTTTAAAAATCCATTGATTATATGACTCTCCTACCAGGCAACACTGGCAGAAAGGCGAAGTCCAATCAGTCCAAGGATTCTCTTCCTAAAGAGAAGACAAACATGACTGCTATCACATCTAGAGCCAAACTAGTTTTTTTTTTTTTTTTTTTAAACTGGGGAATTTTAAAAACT
>VXAV01011208.1:55105-67119 GCA_013399715.1 Alectura lathami | reverse complement strand
AGGTCCCTTCCAACCCAAGCCATTCTATGATTCTACGATCATAAACAGTAGTAAAAAGAACTAGAAAATGCATGATGCACTTTTCACTTTAATGCATTTTTATCAGAGAGAGAGAGAGAAAAAGCACTTTCTCGGTCTTATCAAGCAAAAAGGAAAATGTGTTTTGGCTAAGACAGAATTACATGTACAAACTTGATACATATTCAGCTCAGATTATTATTTTGTACATGGTCAAAAAAATGTGCATGATCAAGAATCTGTCACAAAGAGAAGGTTTTTTATAAAAATGAAAATCAGTCATATAATCAAAGAATTATCCAAGTTGGAAGGGACCTTTAAAGGCCATCTAGTCCAACTCCCCTGCAATGAACAAGGACATCTACAGCTGGATCAGGTTGCTCAGAGCCCTGTCCAGCCTGACCTCCAGGGCCTCCAGGGATGGGGGCATCTACCACCTCTCTGGGCAACCTGTTCCAGTGCCTCACCACCCTTACCATTGATATCATAAGCATGGTTACATTTACCACATAATAAAATTTTATCTTAAGGGTTGCTTGCTTGTTTGTTTGTTTGTTTTTCATCTTACCCACTTTCCAAAGTATAAGACAGCTGGCAGGTTTTCAGAGATCAAGAAGTGACTAGGTCTTTTATTGGCCACAGTAGTAGTATGGGTAGGTACTCACATTCTTGACCTGTTTAAGTTACATGAGATCTTTAAAATAGCTGTCATAAATATTATGTGACTGTACATTACTTCATACTGGCTAGCCTGCAAACAAAACCCTATTAAAAAATTAAATAGAAAAAAAAAAAAAACACAAAGTAAACTGAGGCAAAAATGCTTTATATTAACTTCCTTCCCATTTTGCAACCTTACTCGTGCAGTAAAGCAGCATTTCAGTGTACAAACAAGTAATGTTAACAAATCTGTTTCTACTTAACTACTTTCCTCATTTTGGCTTTTTAACAGCACAAGGAGAAATACAAATCATACAAAGAATACAAATTTTCCTTTAAGAGCTGTTTCCCAGGTTGACTGTCAGTGCACAAGAGAATATAACACAAAGGTATTTTCTGCAAAACTTTCATTTTATTTGGTGAATGTTTCTTAACAGTAATTCAAGATATTACATGTTCTGTTAAACTGACATTTTTTCTCTCTTTTGGAAAAGTCTACAGGGAAGACCAATTTTGGACAAAAATACTTAATACAATGTAAACATGGCACAAGGAGAAATATTCTTCATTTCATTGTCAAAAAAGTCTTGCCTCCTACATCTCCTACATGATCCAAATACAGAGATGATCTTATAGCTAATTAAGCTGTCACTGCACACACATTGTGTCCATCAGAAGACTAAGTAGTTCGAAATTGCTAAAGGCTAAGCTATTTACAACCACTATATATATATTTTTTTTTTTTTACCTCTGAAAGAAACACTGCAGCATTACATAATTGCTTTACAATGTCTGTTGTGGGAGATTTCACAAGGAACCTAAAAGTTTGTGCAGAGAGCTGTTGTCTGTAAAGGGAATAAGGTTACAAATCCACAAGCAAATATTAAGAGGTTTTCACTGTCGCCAAGGGGGCAGTTTAGTTAACCCTTTATCAATTAAGCTTTGCCACAAGAATACAGCAATTTTCCCATTTCAGAGTGCTTTCCCCTTCCCTGTCCCTATTGCTTCACTCTTCCTCAGAAGTTTGGCAAGTCCTGCTGACTTTGATTATAGATCTCTGCTAGTTTATTTGTTAATACTTCTTTTTTCTTAATTGTGTGCATTTTGAAACATTGCTCACTCTGTAGCACTTAGAGAAATGTATGTGAAAAAAATGTAATTATAAATATTCACTGTTTCTATGCACAGAACAGGACCAGCAATTTAATACTGTGTCAGCAGACTTTCAGGAATATGTGACCTGTAAACTTGCTGCCTCAAATATTTACTTCTTCAAAGCAGACACCAAATAAATTAGTTAGTTCCCAATTTCTTAACATAAAAGGCAGTAGGACAAGTTAATCCCTGGTGTAACTCAGTGATATCGGTCCTTGGTCTTATTTCCTGAGGAAAGCACAATTTCAATGCAATCATTTAATTAATATATTCTCTCGTCTACCGATTCCTACAGGGCTTTTAAACTCTTCCTTGTGACCTAATCTTCACAACTAAAGTAAATTAATACAAAGGTCACATCTGTACAGGCACCTCATTAATGTGAGGAAATAATTTTAACATGTATGTTTAAAGATATTTCTGCAAACACAGGCACAATGTGGAGTGACCACACAACACTGGAATGACGCAAATAACCTAAGGAACAAACAAGGAAGTAGGTTTAGAGTCTATGACAGGGTATGGAAAAGAGGTGGAAGAGAAGGAGAATCAATGCCTCAGCATTGCTTGGAGCTCTGCAACTGGATAGGGGAAAAAATATTCAACATTGATCCCATCCCACCCACATTAATAATCAAAAGTGAAGTTCCTATTAGGCAAAATGACATGGGATCAAGCTTTTCATGAAAAGGGATAGAGTTCTCTCAGGGCTCTCACTCAGAGATTACTGCTGAATGGACTTAAACATATGCTTATAAGTCTTTCTGAAAACACTGTCTTGGATGTATTCATAAACAAAGGAGAGATGCACAGATCTTCCTGAATCAGACCTCACATGAACAGCCAGAAGGCAGAAATGAATGGAATTGTAATGGAGAGAAGTAATACTATCTCCTAGCCAGGTTTAGCTTCTTGAAATTAGAATTAGACAAATCAGATAAATGAAGAGTCAGTCTTCTGTGAATGCATGTTTTAAAACTCCTTTTACTGCCTCTGCATCCATTTACCCTTTCTGGCTCTGAAGTGCAGTGATGCTGGACAGCATTATAGGTTATAACTTGCAAATGTGTGTATTTACAAGTAAGTTTCCTTGTCGAATAAACACAAATACGGCCCGATTCCCACGCTCCATTGTTGGAAATAAGTCAAAGTTAGAAATAATTGAAATAAAACGAAAACCTTTACATCAATAGTGAGCAAATGAGACACAAGACGTAATTTCTGAATGGGATTCCATTCGTATGATGAAACAACAAATGAAAAAAGATCATATTAGAAATTTCCATGATTCTAAAAGAAACCATGATAAAAGTATGCAGCTTCCAAATATTGCTATGGAAAAGAAAAAAAAGAGGGAAAAAAAAAAAAAAAAAAAAAAGGAAAGTAAGAGAGCACTATCACTACTCAGAAACTTTAGAATAACATATCTAGGAAAGTTTATAAAAGCTTTGAATTTCCACCTTGAGCAGAAGAAAAAACTGAGGTGAGATTTTAAGAAGAAAAACAAGACAAAATTGTGAACTTGCTGTACATTAAAAACAGACATTTCCAAAAACTGCTGCAATTCTCAGAACTTTCACACCCCATCTTCCCTTAGATGCCTACCTCTAGGACTAGAAAGAGATTCTCAGAAGAAACAAGAGCTGACGTAGATGACCATGTGACCAGAGCCAATGCTCTTAGTAAGGTATTTGTCAGCTGGCAGTAATGCCAAGTGTAAAGAAACTCTGTGGAAACTTTTCGTTCTTGGACTTTATCTTCTGCTTTGTACTCACTCTGTAGATAGATGGCTGAATTGAATGACTAACCACACTAATGCAAATGCTTTTGATTAGAAAGCATCCATGAGCTCAGAAAAACCTCAAAAAAAAAATCAGAAATTAATCTTCTGGAAGCATTTTAAATGACTTTTGTTTTTCCACAGCTGATAATCAGGTGACTTAATAGGACATGCGCTTTGCGGTGTGATGTGATCTTCTTGTAATAAAATTATGCCAAACATCCCATATTTCATTATTTTCTGATGTGTGCAGACTTTTTGCATTAGAAAAATTCAGTCTCCATTGTATTATGTTTTCAACTGCTTAGGCTTCTAAAGCACAATGCAAATTTTTTTTTTGGAAAAAAAAAGAAATCAGAAGTAATAAGATCTTGAAAGTAAGAGGAAACTGGTGCCTTTAGAATCTCTCTCCAAAATTTTCAGTGATCTTGCAACACATATCCAATTCTTAGCACAATCCACTCTAAAACACAACTGAAAATTTGTAAAACCATTCTAAGGCATGGTATTTACATGCTTTTGCAGTATAAGCGGGGACAACTTATTGTACACACTGATAATTTCTATTTTATTTTCCAAAAATTTCTGAGAAACAAAGCCCGTCAGAACAGCACCCAAAATCACTGTTCACCTGAACGCACTCTGCAGAGGAAGCTTCCTCAGCACCAAATAATGGATATAATGGTTCTAGTAACAATCTTCCCCTTTTCAAGAGATAAGCTTTATAATTTTATCTTCAGCTTAAAAAACTGAGCAGCTGCTTCCAAAGACCACAGTGCAGATAGTTTATCCTAAACATACTCACATCTGGGTGAGATCTTACATACATTGCAGTCAAGAGGGAACTACTCCAAAGCACTACAGGGAAGGAAGCTTTCAGCTCTGGTGTGAAGTATTACTCCACAAGCAGATCCCCTGGTCAGAAATAATGAAACAGCAGCAAGACTGGTAGAAACAAGTCATACAGCTCTTCCCAGTTGTCCAGGAAGAATAAGTATGTTGTTTTGGCCTGAAATGAAATTTTAAGAAAGTGTTTTGGACTCTCAAACTTAATTTGGATCCTGACTTTCGGCATGACCTTGGGTGAATTGAAGACTCAAAATAACTCAATTTCTCTGGTACTAAAATGAATGTAGCATAACTACCCACCTCTGTAAATCTTCACACTGCTTATATGAAAGGCATTTTGCAACGTAAGTGCAAACTCTTTTTATAAATAATAAGAGACATGTACCACAGGCCCTCACTTAATGTTGTTAGGGCTGCCCTTTACCTTTAAATCTATTAAGAGAATTATTGATTAATGACCACATTGTCTCTGTCAGAAACATAAAAGCCATATAAGCATGTCTGTGCCTGACAAATCAGCCATCTTCAGCAATCAGTTGCATAATTTTATCTACTTATCCTAATGCACCCTCACTTTAATAGTTTCTAGCAGTCTTCAGTGGATACTCTTACATTAGCCAATTGTAATTCCTGTGGGTGGTGTGCTGGTACTAGGGCTGAGGTGCTCTCAGTTTATGAGCTACTCAGAGGTTATTGCAAAGATAGTTCTCTCTTCCTTACTTTTAGGCTTTTCAACTCATTGCAAACACAGGTTCAGATTTCCAACGCAGCAGGCAGGTCTAAAAAGTAAAATATTGTTTTAAGCTGCAGAATACTGATAGTAGACACCCTATTAAACGTTACAGGAATCTACAGCATCCAGGGCAATGTTTGCCAATTCATTTCTGGGGAGAAAAAAAAAAAAAAATATTTACACCAACTTCAATGCCACCATATCAAAAATGATGTGCTGTTGGGATAACTATACTTCTTGATACTGGCTGCAACTTACTGCACAAAACAGTACCTACCTACAAATAGCAAAGACTGAAAAGATGCAATAGTTATTGGCAAAGAAAAACAGACAGCTAAGACTATTTTCTTCATAATATTAAAAGAAATTTCCCTGTTATTAATATGACTAGTTCTTTGGTGTTGAAAGTGACAACTTCAGAAGTTACCATGATTTATCTCAAAAGTAACATTTTGCCTGAATGAACTCTACTGGGAAGTTGTTGAAGAATATCACTGAGCTTTGAAGATGGCCAGGGGGTGACTTATTTAGAAATTAATGTATCTTGGCAAGAAGTGATAAAAAGAAAGATGTTCAGCTAGAAAGTAACAATCTATCTGTAGCAGGTTACATCTATCCAAGAGTTGATGTATTTAATAATCAAATGTTGATCTTCTATGAAGAAAACATACCCTTTCCTGCTAATCTGGGAAACCAAAATTCTAAGAATTGCAAGTGCTTTGTTGACTGAAAAATGTTACATTAACAGTCAATAAACTGACAGAAGTAAGTAGACTGCCATAATATGACAGGAGTAAACTATTACATATCCAATATCAAGACAGGTTGTTTCTTTGTTGTTATTTTGTTGGGGTATTTTTTGTTTCCATGTTTTTTTGTTGTTGTTTGTTTTTAGCATGGCAATAAATTACAGCTAAGGAACAGACAAGGAGAAGGCTGAGGTGTTCCACACTTTTTTTGCCTCAGCCTTCCACAACAACTGCTCTTCATGCATCCCCCGAGCAGATAGGTTGGAAGGTGGGGACTGGGGGAGCTATGTCCCTCCTGTTGTAAGTGAGGATCAGGTTTCTGACCACCTGAGGAACCTGAACGTCCATAAGTCTATGGGTCCTGATGGATGGCATCCCAGAGTCCTGAAGGAATTGGCTGATGCAGTCACAAAGCCACTCTCTATGCTGTTTGAGAAGTCATGGCAGTTTGGTGAAGTCCCGGATGACTGGAAGAAGGGTAATGTTACACCCATTGTTAAGAAGGGTAGAAAGAATGACCCAGGGAACTACCGACCTGTCAGGCTCACTTCTGTGCCGGGGAAGATCATGGAACAGATCCTCCTGAAAGCTATGCTAAGGCACATGGAAGACAAGAAGGTGCTGTGAGACAATCAGCATGGCTTCACCAAGGGCAAGTCCTGCCTGACCAACCTAGTGGCCTTCTATGATAGCATAACTGCATTGGTGGACAAGGGAAGAGCCACTGATGTTACCTATCTGGATTTCAGGAAGGCCTTTGACATGGTGCCCCATAACATCTTTCCCTCTCAACTGGAAAGATATGGATTTGGTGGGTGGACTCTTGGATGAGAAACTGGTTGCTAAATTGCATCCAGAGAGTGGTGGTCAACAGCTCAATGTCCAGATGGAAATCAGTGACGGGTGGTGTCCCTCAGGGGTCTGTTCTGGGGCTGATACTCTTCAATATCTTCATCGATGACATCGACAGCGGGATTGAGTGCACCCTTGGCAAGTTTGCAGATGACACCAAGCTGTGTGTTGCGGTCGATACGCCTGAGGGACGGGATGCCATCCAGAGAGACCTAGACAGGCTGGAGCAGTGGGCCCAGGCTAACCTCATGAGCTTCAACAAAGCCAAGTGCAAGGTCTTGCACCTGGGTCGCAGCAACTCCCACTATCAATACAAGCTGGGGGATGCAAGGATTGAGCAGAGTCCTGCTGAAAGGGACATGGGCGTACTGTTGGATGACAAGCTGGACATGAGCCAGCAGTGTGCCCTCGCAGACCAGAAAGCCAACCGCATCCAGGGCTGCATGCAAATAAGGATGGTTAGCAGGGCAAGGGAGGTGATCCTGCCCCTCTGCTCTGTGCTGGTGAGACCCCGCCTGGAGTACTGCATCCAGATGTGGAGTCCTCAGCACAGGTGGGACATGGACCTGTTGAAGCACATCCAGAGGAGGGCCACAAAAATGATCCAAGGGGTGGAACTCCTCTCCTGTGAAAACAGACTGAGAGAGTTGGGGCTGTTCAGTGTGGAGAAGAGAAGGTTCTGGGGAGACCTGATAGCAGCCTTTCAGGATCTAAAGGAGGGCTACAAGAAAGAAGGGGACAGGCTCTTTATAGCAGGGTCTGTTGTGATAGGGCATGGGGAAATGGTTTCAAAGTGAGAGAGAGGAGATTTAGACTAGATAAAAGGAAAACGTTTTTTACAATGAGGCTGGTGAAGCACTGGCATTGGTTGCCCAGAGAGGTAGTGGATGCCTCGTCCCTGGAGATCTTCAAGGTCAGGCTGGACAGGGCTCTGAACAACCTGATCCAGCTGCAGATGTCCCTGTTCACTGCCGAGGAGCTGGACTAGATGGCCTTTAAATGTCCCTTCCAACTCGGATGATCCTATGATTCTATTATAAGTGACTTTTTAATCCCTGATAATAAAAATGTTTTACAAATAGTAACCAGATACCCATTAAAAGATAAAGCACTGTCAAAAATTTAAAATTTGCTTGAAAGATAAGAATGGTAAAAGCAGTTTTTAAGATGGTGGAATTAAAAACAACTAATTCAAAATACATCTGCTCTCCATTTGCAAACTAACAATTCCACATATAGATAATTCTGACTTGTAAGACAAAAAAGAAAAAAAAAAAAAAAAAACATGCCCACACACTTGCAGCTCCCTGTAGTACTTTTCATAGAAAAGTAGCACTTTTTCTAAAAGCTGTAAAAGGTATCTCACTCTAATACAAGCAAAATATATGAGGCATGCCCTAATTGTGAATCTAGATCTCAAAAGACCCTATAAGTCTAAAGGAAAACCAAATGTTCTAGATGCAGTGGAGCTGTTGAAGGAAATGGTAGATTTGGTTCCAGCATTTCTTTTACTGTACATCGTACTTTGAAACCACTAGTTTCAATAGGTTTATCTAGAGGCCGACACTGTACCAAATACAATATCTGGTCATACACAGAAAGAGTACCAAAAAGAAAATGCAACAGAATTAAGAATCACTGCTTCAAAACCCCAGCATACCCTGAAATCAGGGACATTGGTAGTTTTTAACTAAATGCTTCTGTATCCTAGCATCTCTCTATGTTTTGCTGAAAGCGTTTATATCCAAATGATATCACAGGCAGTGCTGCCAGGCCATTGCCAGGGTAAGCCAAATGTGTCAGTATTTGTAAACAGAGACAGACCTACCTTAAGTCAGACACCTCAGCCTCGGAAGCAGTTAGCAGATGCTAACATTCCATTTTAACATTCCATTATGCTCTCTTTTCTTCACTGCTCCCCCCACGCCAGTACATTTCTAGAGCAGAGATATTTCTTACCCATTGAAAGAATCAGAGCCTTATAATTCGGCATCTACAGATCTGCAAAACGATTTTGTTGCTTTCAATAACACTCACCTAAGTACACTCTTCAAACTGTTTCAGTGTTTAAATGAAGTAAAATATAAAAGAATTGCAAGAGGATGTAGAAAAACATTTCTCTTTCTTTAGCAGAGATTTACACATCCAAGTAATCAATAAATTATCTGTATGACCATTCCAGCCTCTACCTCTTTCCATTCCTGAAAGTGGATACAAATGAGATCTACACAGTGTACCCACGAGCCCCTTTCTTTTCCTACAACACAATGTTGATCTGGGTTCTTCCTTCTCTCTAAACTACTTGGTAGAAAGCTGTCTTTTGCTAAAGCTGCTGTCCACCTAGCGGAGGACCCTGGATCATCTTCATCAGATGATCATCAATGTATGATTAGTTCAGTACTGATAAAAATGAAATTAGTCAGAAAAAGAGCACTGTTGTTTTTTTTTTTTTTTTCTGAGTTATAATTAAATTTACAATCATATTTGTAATTAAATACAAGAAAAAGATGTATTGTAAAGAATGAACTTTTAGCCATTTTTTCAACAAACATGTTCATTTTTGAACATTATAAGTTTCACAAAATAATAGGATGGAGTAGTTCTCTAGAGCCACCCCTTTTCTGTCTCAAAATGAGCTTCTTACCAAAGACTCAGAATGCAAAAATTTTTCTGTGCAAGCACGGTGCTATGAGGCTGGAATTTTAACCCAAGCCTCAGGAAAAATAAATAAATAAATAAATAAAAAGAGGTGCAAGAAGCCTTACAATAGAAATGAAGTTTGCAGTGTGATTAAAGCACAAGCAGAGGGTTCGCAGTCTCAAACTGGTATGCATGAACTGTACATTCAGAGTCCCTATGGAAATCTTTTAAAGTTCTGCAGGAGCTGCTAATAGCTGCGAGGCCCAAAGCAATGCCAAGAAACACTTGGAACTTCTGAGAAACTGAATGTCAACACAGTATCATTTATGAAAGTATGCAGTGAATTCTGAGAAGCTGCCTTCCAAGTCTCCATCCAAGCAACGACTTTAGCAGGTGGCTTAAATGCTTTTCCTGCTACCCTTCTTCTAGAACCAATTCTATTTTTCCCATACAGGGAAAATCAACAGCCAGTGTAAATCTCCTAATCCCTCACTCATGACACTTAAGCAGACAGCTTTGTCATGAACTGTGTGATTCAGGTTAAATTTCCATTAAAGGACTTCCCTGCTCTAAATGTTTTTCTGTGAAAGTTTACAATACTAGCACAGGAAAATCATAAACAGGCAAATGGGCTGGAACTCTGACAGGAAGCTGTCACCAAGCCTCTATGAGGATCTGAGTGTTGGATGATATTAGGAGGTTACCCATCAGCAGAAGAAAAGTCACTTCCACACAAAAACTCTCATCTTTTGGGTCAGTATAAAATCTTGCTGGTGTCTGATACACTCACTGTTTCAAATATTTACTATCAGAGTTCAGAGGAACTGCGGAACCCTGGACATTCTAGACAACAGAAAAGCAATGTGACACAAAGGTTACTGACAATTAACTATTACTTTTCTTCTGTTTTGGAGTCAGTAGTTCCAGGTACCTATATAATCAATGCTGCAACTATACTGGAATGTATTTCTCATTCAGATTGTAATGGCAATAGAAATATAGAGGGCCTGCACATCCAAAAGGACTGTTCCAGCCTTAAATTCCAACTTGGTGCATGAAACAACCACATGCATAAATCCATTCCTACTCAGTACAGCAGTCTGCTAATATTAAAACATTCTGAGATCCCCTTGATTTCAGTGGCCTCAATACCACACTCAAAATGGATGACTACTGAATTGGGTCCCCATGCCACTATTTCCATCACAAAACGTATCCCAACAGCTTCAGTGGTGTAAATGATGTTATGAAGAGGGATGAATGAAAAATCATTTCTCCCCATTCATTTGCATAATAAACGTTAGACTACAAAATGAGATTTTCTCATAATTGTTAGCTAGTAAAAAGCTACTTATTCTCTTATTTTTATTTGGCTGTTACTGTCTGAAGTAATAATTGAAAATAAACCCAAGACATTTTCAACTGCAGAAGGAATTACTGAATCAATATCATTTTAAGAATATCTGTCACTGAGGCTTACTGATAACAAAACTCAGTCAATTCAGGAATACTTCCTTTTGTTCTACTCAAGAATATCCAATATAATGCCATCTGATAAAAGGAATAATTTTGTAAGAACAAATTATTCAACCTGACCAAAACTTGTATTTAATTTATGAAGTGTAACAGATGAGACTTAAAAGTCATCTTCTTCTACTGTATTAAAACTCATCCAAAAAAAATTAATAAATAAATAACACTGAACAAGTTTTGAGGCATGAGGATGAAAGCCTCAACATTTTTTTTTTTACAGATAGAGGACTCCTTTGGCTTCAAGTTCATGCATCCTTCAAATTGTGTCATTACCAAACATGAAGGAAAACATAAGCTGTTTCAGGAAGTCTATAGGTGTCTCCAATATCCACATCTACTGAAGATACTGAGAATTGACACATCTTTTTGAGTAAATTGGCAGGCTGATTCATTCTTTCTTCCTTTGCCATTCTTTCTTTTTAAACAAAAAAAAAAAATCATGCAGTCCCTGAAGAATTTTTGACCTATTTCTTTTTTTTTATTAAAAAAAAAAAAAAAAGCAACAACAAACCTAAGTCTTAAGTAGGATATGGCCACATACAGATAAAGGGAACTTAACTAAGAAGCGGTACTATGACTTCCCCATTATTTGACACGCACAGGACATGCTAAAATTGATTTCTGATGCTTTTATAAGTACTTACATTTTCATAACATGGCTGTGAACTGTTAAAAAATAAAACGCCTTGTAACAATACAGGCAACAAAAAGTGATCAGCAAAGAGATCAGCAGTCTCAGAATCTATTCAAATAACTCCAAGATGTGGTTCACCTCTCTATTCAGTTTCTTCCAGTCTACAATCCAATACTATATTTTGCTTAAACATAGAATTTCACAGTCTATAATGTGATCTCCTCTTTAAGCTCCTCAGACACACAGAAAGCACAGGATGGCTGGTTGAATGCATGCACATAAAATCAGACAAGACCCCCATAATTAATGAGAAGCTAAAATTTTATCAGCCCCAGTCACGTTTGTTTCATCAGAAGGATATAACAGTTCTGCAAATTTAAAGTCAGTACAATACAGTATAAACCTGGCACT
>VXAV01011208.1:0-13377 GCA_013399715.1 Alectura lathami | reverse complement strand
CAGGTCAGTACCCAACTTATACTGCTTCCTGGAGTTATTCCTGCCCAGATGCAAGACTCTACATTTGTCCTTGTTAAATTTCATTAAGTTTCTCCCTGCCCAACTCTCCAGCCTGTCTAGGTCTGCCTGGATGGCAGCGCACCCTTCTGGCATGTCAGCCACTCCATTGACATTGCTGCTACTGTCCAACGTGATAAATAGTGACAGAGCAAGTAAAATACAGAGATGCTCTCAATCAGCTTTTTTTTTTTTTTTTTTTTTTTTTTTTAATTACCTTGTGCTTATTTAATTTTCTTACTCCGCTCTCCAAGTTTTAAGGATCACCTTTTTGTCTAACTGGGATAAGAGATTACTCATTTTAAAAAAAAACCATTTTGTAACTGTGACAGGATACCCTGAAGTATCCTGGGATACTGAATACCCTGTTGAAGTACAAAGTAACAGTTATATGACAAGTTAGCCCCAATCCATTTCCTCCTCAAATCATGATTTTATTTGTACAACATTGGTGCATCCTAAATAAAGTTTATTGCAAATTAACAAAAATCTTGTAATGCACAAATTAAATGAAACTATTTAGAAATCTGTACCTCTGCAGGATCAAATAAGCCATTCAAAATGTGGATAAAAATGTTAGAAAAAAACTGAAACTGGAGAGAAGAATTAATTGAAATGACAGAATTTTACAGATTACTGTGCACAATCACAGTACCCAAATGGGGGAAAAAAAAAAAAAAAAAAAAAAAAAAAAAAAAGACAGAAGAATCAAGTTTAGAGTTGCCTTTTCCTGATTCATATAATATTGTTCTTTGCCTGCATACCTCTGTGTTGTTGTTTTGCATTGTTGGTTTTAGGTAAAAGTATTTTTCTCTTTAAAAGTTATCTGGTGATACAACTGAATCTTAATCTGCAGCTTTACAACTATTTTAAGCCAGTCTTGTGGGTCTTCAGTAAAACAGGAAGCTCATTTTACCTTTCCATTTTTTGGACCCCATTACCTCTAGAGGTCACCTGAGTCCAAATTTCTGATCAGAGCAGGTCTAGCTAGAGCAGGTTGTTCAGCAACTTACCAAATTTAGTTCCAAGTATCTTCACAATGGGGATTCAGCAATCTCTCTGGACAATCTGCTCCAGCATCTGATACAGCAAAAAATAATTTACCATCTCATATCTAACACGAATTCCTAATGTTCTGACTTCTGTACATGTCCCCTCCTACCAACATCATTCACCTTACCTTCAAGACTTGAATAAGTCCTTCATCCTTAAACACACAAACAGTTCAAAAGCAACTTCAGTGATACAACATTAAGTGTAAGACGTGTATAGAGAGGAGGAGGCACTCCATTCCTGATAAGCGTATGACTTGAATGCTTCTGCAGTAACTACAACCCAGTGTATATTACATGGCTTGTCTAAACAGAAACTTGGCGCACTTTGCTTTTGTGCTGGGGAGAAAGCTGGTTTCGCAGGAGCTGGTGAAAGAAATATCTTCCAGTGGATATGGTAGCCAAAAATAGCTCTTGGGCAAGAAGCAAAGAAAGGATGGGCCTGATCAAAGGGCCTTTGAGAGCATTATGTAACTTCAAAATGAAGTAAGGATGTGAAGTAATGAAAGTGTTAAAAGTGTTGGTGGTTTTTTTTCCTCATTTATCTTAGGCAGTAAAGTTTTAATCACAGGCTTGTTGTTTAGCATTGCATTCTGACCTTCTCTGAGTGTGGTCACAATTACATTCCTGTCAATAATTTCAACATCTAAAATACACATGCTACATGACGCATCATTTTAATGCACAGGAACAACAGACATACCACCAGGTTTCAGTTTCAATGCTCCACAATGAAAATAAGCTATGAGACATTAATTTTACACTTCTGAGATACTGCAACTATTTTTCTTATTTATAATATTAATTTTTGTGTTTGTTTTTTTTCCCAAAAAGAATTCAGTGACACTTAAGTATCAGTTTTATCAATACAGAGGCTTTTCAGCAACAAGCTAGGCTTGTTTATGAAAGCTATCAACAATCCAGTTAGAAGCTAGAGTTTCAGACCATAATACATCACTAAGATCCAAAATGCATTTGTGTAGTTGATATCTACTCAGGATAATATTGCACTTGTTTTACATAAACCCTAATTGGTTTGAAATATCAGGTTAAGCATGGTTTGAAATTGGCTTTTACTTTCTAAAGCCATTCTGAAACTAAGCTAAGTTATCTGTAAAGGCGGATACGCTTTAAACTATTTAGTGGACTTTTCCCTATGAAGCTACTGATTAAAACAGTGCTATTACTGCTCCTGCCCTTGCTCTGCTTTCTTTTATCTTTAGCTTCAGCACTAACTTCTCACATACACTTTCCTTCTCTACTTGTACATCACTTCAAAGAAACTTGAAAGAAACTAACTTAAGTTCAAATGAAAAATCTGAGACAAACCAAAGACCATTCAACTGTAGTTTGCTACCTTCAAACTTCTGATGATGCTCCCTTCAGAGAACCTTCTTCTGACAGTATGTTTTAACAAAATAGTTTAGTAACAGCATGAGCAAATTCTTAGTCCCCACAAGATGCAAAATATTTAAAGATATTCTAAATATTTTAGAGCCAAGTTGACTACAGACACTACCAAATATTATCCTGTTTATATCATTAGATATCAGAAATATTTCATTGGAAAAAATCATGACATCTTTTTCGCTGATACTTTTGTCTCACTCAAGATCAACTTTTACTCTCTGAGACAGCACCAACATTCATCCTGAACTGAGTTCCTTCACTACAAGGAATAACTTGATGGCAGACAACTTCTAAAAACAAATCTAAACATCATAAGATTTTTTTTTTTGCATAATAAATAAACATTTTTTAAATGAAGAAGTTACTGTATAGTCAAGATCACTGAAGGACTGTTGCAACCTAGTTCTTCCACATATTCAAAATGATTGAAGCAAACTGGAAATTGCCTTGGCTTTTTTTTTTTTCTTCTTCTTCTATATAAAAATAATTTTACTAACTTCATAGACTTGAGTGAATAAAGGCCAAGAATACATATCACTGACAAATAAGAGTTCTCTGTCCCTTTGCTTTAATTTGGTCATGTCTACATCAAGTAAAGCACAGCAGTAGCAGCCCATCTTGAAAGAGTTTACACCGAGGATTCAGTGTCCACTCTGCTCATGTTTTAAAGGTTACTACTCTGACCCAATCCAAACCTTTCAATATTTTCTTCATGATTTTCTATTCAACAAAAGGATCCCTACAGGTCAATGCGTTCTTCTCTCCTCCTGTAATATTTATGAAATCAGACCAGCATCAAAAATGCAACTGATCCCCCAACACTCTATGAGTACATGACAATACATTATAGGATTATATAGACTTGAGAAAGTTTATTTTAACTGAGCAGTCATTTCAACATTTGCTCCTGAAGTTTCCTTCTTATACATCCAAAGCTAAGCTAAAACAACACATGACTCAGCTTAAATATTTGCTTGATACCAAACTCAATTTCAGAAAAGCACATACGGGATACTGGAAGTGTTAAGCTTTATCGTCCTTTGCAACAGAAGATACATACATTGGGATAAAGGGTGAGAAGCTGCATTACTCCCTTTCTGGCTTCTCTTTCACTAGGTTCCTGCCACTGCTAATGAAAAGCATAAAGAGAACTAACAAAGAGTAACACCAGCACCTGAAATGCCCCAGTTCTGCCCCACCCTTCTTTAGTGAACAGAACAGTCATAGCAGGGCACAGCATGGTGAACTTCTAATCCCCGTTAATTAAATCATCTCAGAAAGACCAATCATTACAAATTAATAGAGAATACTCCAGTGTATAATATTTCACATATACTAACCACCATTTCACAGACAGACTCTGGCGGTAGCAACATTAAATATAAATTTAAATGATTAAATTATTGTTATTACACAGCACTATAACATTTACATTAACACACTAGGCATGCTTCTTTCATATATTGGAAAAAAAAAAATGTTCAAAATACAAAACAAAAAACTCCATCGACTAAGTACAGATTTTCCTATTCCTAATGTTCAGAACTAAAAGAGGAATTGGAAAAGACATTGTCTAGATAATGGTTTGTCTAAATGGAGTTACTGAAATCCAGATTTAGTTTCCATTATGTAGTCAAATAGCCTGCAGGTATAATACCTTCAGCTGGCACCAGGCTTAATGCTTTTTTTTTCGATCTGCCCATAGCTTAAGTGCACATATACGGATATGGACTATTAAACTATTCTTATTATCTATCACTGATTATGGAAATATACTACATCTTGCAGCAGCATCTGCACTTTCTCAAACATGAAATGGTACTTACAGCAGACCATTCATTTTATCCTGTGAACTCTCCAACACTTGTGGTATATTTTGTGCATCAGCTGAATGGCAGAATTTGTTATGCCCCAATTACATGACAAGCCCCTCTCTGTTACAGCTTATGTTGTAAGCAAGTATTAGTAGATTATTTGTAGTTGAGTTGCATTAAATGCAATCGTAAGGTAGAATTACAATTGTAGTTAACAATTACATTCAAATTCCTTGCATTTTCTTCTTCAAGATTCTTAACTTCTCCTCATTTAAAGATTTCAATCAACATGTAAATAGTCAGGGAAACATATTTCAAATTCACATTCTGTGGCAGCTGCTGAAGTCAATCTTTGCAAAAAGTTTGGTAGAGCTATTAATATCACACGCTGAGTATTTCCTTGTCATAGTTTTCCATAAGTATTCCATATCATGACAGCATGTAATAAGCTGACAGAGTTCAGAGAGCTGCTGAAGGAGAACCACAGCCCCCAAAATGGTCCTGTCCCTTCCCACGAGGTTTCCAGGTTCCAGGAGCTCTGCCCTTTTGCCTCTGATAACCATTGTGGACCACATGGTCAGGAGACTCTCCCTTTTCCTTATACATATATTTTCTATTTTGTCAGATTTATTGCTCTCAATTCCTGTCCCACTGTATTATCTCACATCCCTTTACCATTTTAAGTAAAGCACTTCTATCTCAGTTCAGCACCTCCTCCTTTCTAACTCCTCTACCAAGCCTCCATGAGAGAAGGGGTGTGGAAGGGGGCCAGGCATTGTCACAGGACAATATTTAATTAACTCATGACATTCCTACTCAGTGCTCAGAAAGAATTACAGAAGACAATAGTCCCATCATTGCGCCAAAGTTGCATGAAAAAAATGAGGCTTTTATAGACCCCTAATTTTGTATTTTTTTCTTCCAGAATTTAATTCAGTATTTGCATTACCATTTTTACTAAAACCAAACCTGCAATGTGCTACAATCATCATCTGTACATCCCTTTTCTTCCAAATACTGAAGGAACTCCCATCTGAAGAAGTGAATTTGAACTCCGAAAGTACTTTTTAAAGTACTTTTTATTTCAGAGTTTTCTCATGTGTTCTGCTAAGTGGGAGGTTACCACCCAATACATGAGTATAACTAAAACAACATATACTACTGCCAAATAAATGAGAGAGATCCTAACTAAATTAAGCCAATGGCAAAACTCTCAGCGACTTCAATGGGGCCAAGCTTTCACCTTTATCTTTCTGATCAAAACAATTTCACTGTTTGGAAGGACAAGACTGTCATGCCAGCCAAGAATTTCTTAATACAACCTATCATGCAGAGTCTTAATTGTGTATACCTCTATAACTATTCCATTTTCATTCAACCAAGGTAAACCATTGAGCTGCCAAAAATATTACAACATAAGAAAACAGCATACACAATAAAGATCCTTCTTTCATCTTAGCAAAGAAAGAGTCAGACGGACCAAAGCTCTCCTGCATATAACCTTACTGCTGGTCTGCAAATGAGTGATTATCACTCCCTTACCACTCATTACCCATCACTGATGTTCACATCTGCTGAAGCTGCCAATTAGCTTGCCATTAGGAAAAGAAAATTTTGACCCAAGAACTGAAGTGTTTTAATGGTTTGACAGAGTCTTGCTGCAGAAAGCTACCTATTTTTCAGTGAACCTCAAAGCACATACTTGAAGGAGTATCGTCTATATGGCAGGGACTCACATTAAGAATAGCTTAAGTATAACTAAACAACTCTTATATTCCTGCACCACATTTGTAATATACACTGTAATTACAATAACCAAAATGACCTCACATTCATGCGATTCAATAGCTAGAGAGAATCAAGTTATCGACATGAAAATCAACTTTACATTACACTATAACAAAACTCTGCTTTTAATGAGCTGTAAAGGTGACCTAAAACAAAAGTTCTTTTTGGCAGAACGATACCAGTAGTTTTTATTCTTAAAACAAATTTCCAAAATATTTTAGAAGATTGTAGGACAAGCACTTTTCTCTCAATAACTAATTATATGAAATAATCAAGCAAAATTCATTAATCTGTTCTCTCAGACTTGGAGGACATGGCAAACTAATTTTGTCACTGTAGTGCCCTTCTAGGGAAACACAACATTGGTTTATTGCCAACGGCACCGTAAGATCCCTTCTTGCATTCAGAAGGATTTCTAGGTTCAAGTAAACTGGATTCTTCTATGCGATCCTGATATCTAAAACATGCAATATGGCCCTCGCTACGTCTGAACCTCNTTACACTACTCCGTAGAGTTTCCTCCTTCTAAACAATTTACAGTAGAAAGTAATCAGACCCAGCATACCTAACAATTTACACAATTAACTTTAATCTCGTGCTTGACTCCTAACTGCCACACTGTTATTGCCTGCTTTATCAATCACCTGATTAAAATGAGAATGTCAGGTTATAACTTCATTTAAGTATCCCTCAACAGCACTCCACTAAGGATACCTAACGACTACTGTGGGTACAAAAAATCCTCTCCATTTTAGCAAAAATGCCAATTCATATGTATTTATATAGTTTTTAAGATTGGGAGGAATAGCTTGATCATTTACCCTGACTTTACTAAGCAATGTCTTCCACAAGTTCTTATATGTAATTCAAGAATCCATTTATTTCTAAGCTGCTTTCAACGATGTCACCGTCAATTCTTTTCACTAAAAAATATCCTGGTTTGACTGAAAAGTTTATTTGAAAGCAACTGCTAGAAGGCATACATGCTTATCAGTACTCTCATGCAGTTTTAAGATAATGAAAGATTTCTCAATACAGCTATAAAATTTAATATAGCTCAGCACCACATAACTTACATTAAAAAAGGTTGTTCATAATATTTATTACTCTCTGGTTCCACTATTTCTATTCAGCCATCCATTTGAATTGAGGCATCCTTCATCATCCATATACTTCAGATCTTCTCTTCAATCTCTAATGGTAAATATAAGCGCTGACTAAACATTCTTTGAAATGTGCAGTGGCACAGCTGCTTATTGTTACATAGTACACAGTATGCCATCAAAATGGAAACTCAATTAATATAGTGGAACACCCCCCCTAATCATATCTCAGTTATGAAGTAATACCACTTTTGGTGATATCTCTAATTTACAGTTAACTAGTTTTCTTCAAGTGGAAAAGTAGTCAATCTTTGGTTAAGGTCAGAATTAATAAAGTACATCTTCCATCAAAAGACAGAGAGATACTGGCAGTGCACTTTGCTGTAATATTTGTACATACAACACACAGCAGACACCCAACAGAGATGTAATCACATGAAACTCATCAAGCCTGCATTTTTGTTTCACTTTCTTACCAGTTTCTCGGAGGTTTATATACCCCTACAAGAAACTAATTTAGCATTACCTACTTAACTAAGCATTATTTTCATTAGTGCTTTAGCAGAAGGTGAGCTAAATCTATGTTTCAAAGTGGAACTGAATCAAAACAATCTTTGCAATTCAAGTTTAAGTAGCTTTTCATTTTTGCTTACCCACCTTATCCCTTTTGTTTGTGGTTCAGTCAATGACACAATTCAAGCAGAAAAAAAAAGGGACTGTTTTAAGAATTTTCACATCTGTCAGTATTATGGAGCACCTTATGCTTGATTTCATTACATTTTCCAGCTGAAATACCAGATGAGAGTGTTAGAGCCAGGTGAATCCAAACAAACACAGGGGCAAGGGAAATGTGAATTTATGAACCCTGGCTTACCCCATGAACACTGGCTGAACCATCCACATCAATTTCATGAGCGGACTACTCACAAAGCAAAGTGGTACTGTCATAAATGTGACTGGTCTTCAAAAATGCTACAGTTCTTTAAATCTTCAGAGAAAGAACTGAAAATTCAATACTGATGATGCACAACTTTGTAACACTGTTGGGCATTCAGGAAGAGGTTACCCCTTTCCTCCCTGAGAAAAAGCCATCAAGACCTCAGGGTGCAATTCATGATGTTGCTACTGAGGAGCTCTATTGCAGCCGAATCTGTAACCTACCTGTGCTGGAGGTGATCACTCAAAAATTAAAAGGAAAATTGAGAGAGATTCTACACCTCACTGAGTGGCAAACATAACACAAGACGCTCCTTCAAAGCACCATTGGTTTCATTTAGTTTGATAAAGAAGGGTATGAGCTATGCTTGCAGAGGCACAGGCTGTGCCCCATGCTCTCTAAAACCCAGCGTGCCCAACTACATCTACTGCTG
The DNA here is from genome assembly GCA_013399715.1 of Alectura lathami. Taxonomy (NCBI): domain Eukaryota; kingdom Metazoa; phylum Chordata; class Aves; order Galliformes; family Megapodiidae; genus Alectura; species Alectura lathami. Next base: position 4,783 of record VXAV01011208.1, on the reverse strand, counting down.
AGTGCACCGATCCAAACTCCAAGAGGCGAAACATGCCCTGCATCACCAGATGCATCTGGCTGCATTACATGTTCCCTGAAGCTCAAGAGTTCTCTCTCAAAATGGTAGAGTTAACCTCAGGGAACTAATCTTTAATGGCAGTGCAGTTTTCCATTGTAGCAAAAAAAATTATCATATATTAGGACAGACAGTCCTGACTCTCTGAAACTCACAAACCAAGAAAATATTAGCTGAACTTACAATAAGATTGTCATCTTAAGCTTTGTTATCATGTACTTATACATTTTGAAAATAATCCTTCCAGTATGGAATTTATCATGCTTAGACTAAGACTCAAGGCTCTAAACGTTAAAGCCAATCTTTTACCTACTAAAGTTATAAGACCTTTAAAACTATTTTTTCTGTTTCAAAAAAGCATTGGGAACTTTTCTGAGTGCAACTCAAAACGAGCTGTACTTTGAAAGCAAAAACTTTCCAAGTGCCTGGCTCTCTGAATATTTTTGGCAACTCTATTTGAAAAATTGAAAACTAGGGGCCAGAGCCAAAGCTTATTGAAGTCTATGGAAAAACTCCCATAGATTTCATCAGGATTTGGAGTAGGTCCTTAAAAAGTCTGAAGTAATTGAAAAATCAGTTTTGTGTGTACAAAATATGTAATTTTCACTAGGTTTAGATTTGTTAAGACTCCTTCATGGTAATGTAGAGGAGCAAATACATTATAATTGGTGTTAGTGATGTAGACAGTTTTGCACCACTAATTTACCATGGTATTCCACAGTCTTGTACATGTTACTTACACTCTCTGCATGATAAAAATGATGAAATCAATCACACACAACAACTTGTTTCATTCTCAAAAGAACTGAACACTGAGAAAAAACATTGATACCATCACAGCTCACATGATTTTTTAAATTCAGGACCAAATAAAATATGGAGTAAGAGTATACCACCAAAAGCTGCAGGTCAAGTTCAGTGATATCACCAAAAAAAAAAAAAATCATGCAAATAAACTACCTCGTTCTGGGCACACTTGCTCCGAACAGCTTAGAATAATGTCATACTACCAATTTCAGTTAATATTTATCTAAAATATGACAGTAGAAGAATAAGGTTTACTCAAACTAAATGTGTCAGAAAACAAAGAAAAGAAGCAAATGCAAAATGAATGAGCTGTGGTCACAACATCACCAGACATGTAAATAGCTGAACATCTCTGCTGACTAAAGGATGTCACTTCCAATCGGAAGAAACTGAAGAAGCCATTAACCACGACATATTCTGGCTTGAGTTATATATGATGCAAAATGAAATATTCAGTCAACTTAAGAGAAGTGTTGGGCACACACAACAAACAAACAAAACACCAATAACAGGATCCCAAAGAACCTTTTTTCAGCATTTTAAGAGTGGAGGGGTAACATGGGAGATAGTCCCTCTGCCTCACCCCTCTGTTCTGCTACTCCCCCAGTACCTTTCTGTGGAGGAATCTCCTTTGTCATGGCTATACTTACAAAAAGTAGACAATCAGTGTAATTTTGTGGCGGTCTTGTCTAGATAGGGACTAAAAAGGAGAAATAACATCATGTAAATGACAGAGCTAATCATGCTTTTTAAATGCCTACAGCTCATGTGCAAATACTGAAGCATTCTCTGTCATAAAGGTTCTTGAAACATCACAGGAAAATAAAACCTAATGGAACCATGAAAATTTGTCAGGCAGAAATCCAAAGTATGACTAGACATATAAGACAGGCTCCCCACATAAGTAGCACACATTAAATATAAAGATTATGGTATATTATTGGAGTAAAAGTTTGGCTTTATTTAAAAATAGATTACATCACCTTACAGCCTTTTAAAATAACTATCTATGGTTTTTTGTTTGTTTGTTTTACTTACTGGTGTTGAATCTTCTGAAATGGAAGGCCAGAGGCTGTACACTTCCTACTTCAGCAACACACAGCTTTTCTGTAGCTTTGAACTAACTACTTAGCGCAGACTTTAGAAGTATATTTCTGCTTGTGGTCTCTCAAGGACAAATACAGAAAATCAAGCACAATGACAAACATGATCATTAGGGAAAATCACTTCAACTGACAATTATTTTCACCAAAAGCTCACCTCAATATTATGAATCTTTTGTGACCACTTAGAGTTAAGTGGGAGGTATTAAAATGTAATGGATTTCAATGCAAGGAGTCAGCAGTAGGACTGTACACACAGCACTAATGTGTTGATCTGAACTGTACTTAGATAAGGCAAGCCGAAATTGCAACATTGCCAACTAAATTTCATAGTATAACGAATGAATCCCAAATCTCAAGCGGGATTTCTTTTTTATTCATTATGCATGACATTTTCCTCTTTAAATTATTCATTTTTTTTTAATATTATTGGTTTAGCCTTCTCAATCTTTGCACTCCTTCACTCTGTGGTTTTTGCCAGCTGTAATATCAATTGAAGAGTGGAGATTTTCCCAACATAATAAAAACCTTTTCACAACCCTGCATACTAAAACATCTTGCTACTCCTCCATCTTATTTTCTTCTTTTCACATAAAAATAAAAATAATTTTAAGAAATAATTCCAATGCTTTACCACTGTTCATGTAATCCCTGAAAATTAACCACTTGAAGAAAGCTATCACCTGAGACAATTAGCATGATTAAATTTGACCAAATTCATTAAATTTGACCAGATTCACTTCAGATATTCTTCTTCATTCTCTTCCCTTGTCCTGTGTTCAGTTTTCCACTTCTACATGTGTTCACCAGAATCATACAGAATAATGTAAGTATAGGCTGCAAGGCAAGCTGGCTTATGAATATCCAGCAATCTGTATCCTGTCTTTTCATAATAGAACGCCTAAAAACAACTGTTGGTAGTAGCTACACACAAGGCTGAAAGGCATTATACTTGAATTATATTTACGCAGGTGTTACTGGCTCATGATACGGCCTTGGGCATGTCACTTAACTTCTGTATAGTTCATTTTTCCATTTCCCAGTATTAAACTACCAAAGTTACTAAAACAATGGAAATAAAAGTTTTATAGAGTAAAGTTACAGTGGAAATAAGTTGCAAGGAGTAACGATCCACATCAGAGAACCAAACAATGTTCCTGGCTCCACCAAGCTGTTCTTAAGCTTTCCTTGAGCAACCAGAAAATCTTGTTGCTGTAAGCACTCCCAAAATTCTCCCTAATGATTTGCTACTCCCCTTCCTTTTCACTAAATCAGCTTTATGGGGCAAGGGACATATTTGAGTTTCAAAAATAGATCCCAAATAGTTAGTTTAAAATGTCTGGTATCACTATTTGCTTATTTCTAGGCTTTTAAATTAAGATAGAACTGTTCATCATGAACAGCTGATAAGTTTCTTCAAGAATATTTTAAACACAGCGAACTAGATGTCACGCTAAAGTTGCAACACTGTCTCACATTACACTTAATGCTGTATCACGTCTCATTATTAGCGGGCATGACGCAGTGCAGCAGAAGTGCATGGCAATGCTAGGGGCTGTAAGAGTTACAGCGAGAGACATCCTTGTTCTTATCATCCTTCTTATGTGATTCTTACCTGCACTGCAATTAGATGGAGAGCGGAAAGTTACAGACTCAACAGATGAACCACGCAGGGCTGAACGAATTGGACACAGAAGCTGACACGAATTGGACACAACAACCATGCTGCTTATGGATTTACCCTGTTATGCCTTTGAGAAACATTCCCAGAACTTCATTGCCTGATAGGTCCATGTTAGTACCTCAGGGTTTTCTCTGCAGTAACTGCTTTGGGCCACACAAAGTGGCAGCTGACCAGGAAAATGGTCTTCCTGTAATTTTATTGCTACTTCTCCCAGTCAGAGCCATTTACTATGAGCCATCTGAGGAAGTAAAGTTACCCTGAGTATCCCAGTGAAGGAACTGCGTATATAGTTGCATGGACGTCAAACAGCACAGTACGGAGAAGGAAAACTGAAGTGGAAGTGTAATGCAGAGAGAATAAATGCAGAAATAATAATGAATTAGCAAAAAAAGCCTAAACAAAGCAGAGCCATAGTGGTAAGAAGGAACCTTTATAGAAGCGAGACCTATGGATTAGATAAAAAGTACATCTTTTACCAAATGTTTGTTTGCCTTTATTAAGGTAGAGAAAGTAAGAGAAGTCTGAAAAACTGATACAGTGACTGATCTGTTTTAGTTTAAATGTTAATAAATCATATTTGATAGGGAGAGAAGTAAACACTGCAACTGCTGCAATACACAGCTTCCTGTCACAGAGAAACCTTTGCCTCTGTATGGGAACGTCAGGTTCTACAGGCAAAAGAGCAAGAAAATATAACTGCTACAATGCAAACCTACATTAATTTTCAGATCAGATAAGCATGGCCATGAGATTTCTGAGCGTTTCAGAGAATGAAAGTTAAACACAGAAAAACAGAATGCCTTGGGTTGGAAGGGAACTCAGAGATCATCTAGTTCCAACCCCCCTGCCGTGGACAGGGTTGCCAACCACTAGCTCACTAGATCAAACTGCCCAGGAACCCATCCAGCCTGGCCTTGAACACAGACAGGGATGGGGCAGCCACAACTTCTCTGGGCAGCCTGTGCCAGCGCCTCATCACTCTCTCACTGAAGAACTTCTTCCTGATGTCCAACCTAAACCTCCCCTCTTTCAGTTTTAGCCCATTCCCCCTTGCCCTACCATTATCCACCGGGGCAAAAAGTCGGTCCCCTTCCTGCCTGTAAGCTCCTTGTAAGTATTGGAAGGCCGCAAT
>VXAV01011203.1:101140-118775 GCA_013399715.1 Alectura lathami | reverse complement strand
CCATTCATATGGTGAGGAAAACAGTTCCCAGGCTTTCAAAACCTGCTATAGGAATCAAATTCACCACATAAAGGAGAGTATCTCATGGCTCTGATGAGATCTTCTAGTTCAGTATCGTTCATCCACATCAATCTGGCCTATTCCCTCTGGCACTGTTATCTATATCTGTGCTAGTAACCTAGATAGCACCAAAGCAAGTCCTCAGGCATTGAGGCCAACTGATACAATGCTTATCATAATACGCATTAAGGTTTCTTAACTTCCAAAAGAGGTTTGCTACATGCTATTGGCAATGAATCCGGATCCAGTCTGACTTCAAAACCACACACAAGAGTTGATTGACAAAAGTCAAAAGTAATTCATCATAACAATTTACCAATGTAGATGACCAAGCTACAGTGTCCAGCCTTGCATATTGTCATAGCCATAGCCATTCTCTCTCCCAGTATTTCTGAGATTGTAGAAAGGATACTGTTTAATGCAGCAGAGAAGCCATAAACATTTGGATAATATAAGACTGCTTTCTATGAACCCTGCAATCCGGCGTTTCTTCTTTTACAGTGCTTTTGGGATGATGGCTGCAGTGTTTTGTATTTCATTCAGTGACTGAGACATCTGTTCATAGGCTTGGTGGCTAAAACTCTCTTATCATAAAAATAAACAAAGCTAAAAAAGATGAACATTCCTGAAGGAAGTAGAAAAATCTATGAATTAAATCAATTTGGAGTAGATTTTCCATTACAAGACCTTATGCAAGTCCTTTTGAAGTCATCTTTGCTGAGTTAACAAGTTTAGATAATTTTCTTTAGCCTAATATTCAATATTACCTGAATTCAGACAGTAAGGAGATCTCCTATTACATGTAATATGAAGTATTTAAAATTGATTAAATTTGGTCTAAGTGAGATGAAACTTTTAGCCTAGATATTTAATTTTCTTTCCATCTGTGAGTTTATAGGCATATTGGCAAAGTGAGACCAATATGACTATAAAATATGATCAGATCATACTGAGTTGAAATTTGATTTGGAGGTGAAGTCTACTGGTATTAGTAATAATAACAGGAATCAGTGGAGGTGTCATATTTAGCACAGGTCTAAAAAGCCTACTATTAGGATTTTCAGATTTCTGATATGTAGTGTAGCTAATCTTCAAGAAACCTCTCAACTGCAAACCAACATCCTATTTCTTTATCTCACCTCTTAAACGGTCTCAATTTCAATATACAAGAAGGCTTTTTTTTTTTTTTTGATTTATTTAGAATGTGATTTCACTTATCATTGCCTGACTTTTGTGAGAAGGTGTAATATAGTTCCAAATTATTTTCTGAAACATATTTGACTCCCTTTTGACTGAGAGTGTGGAGGAAAGAGGGAAAGACAAGTTATCAGCTCTGTCTTTCTTTCTTGGAAGGGACCTTAAAATGTCATCTAGTCCAACGCCCCTGCAATGAAAAGGGACACCTACAGCTAGATCAGGTTGCTCAAAGCCCCAGGACTCCAGGGAAGAGGCATCCACCACATCTCTGGGCAACCTGTTCCAGTACTTCACCACCCTTACTGTAGACTTTTGCCTTATACTCACTCCAACTCTCTTCTCTCTCAATTTGAAACCATTTCCCCTAGTCTGTCACAACAGACCCTGCTAAAGAGTCTGTCCCCTGCTTTCTTGTAGCCCCCCTTTAGATACTGAAAGGCTGCTATCAGGTCTCCCTGGAGCCTTCTCTTCTCCAGACTGAATAGCCCCAACTTGCTCAGCCTGTCCTCACAGGCGAGGTGTTCCATCCCTTGGATCATTTTTGTGGCCCTCCTCTGGATGCACTCCAACAGCTCCATGTCCCTCCTGTGCTGAGGACTCCACATCTGGATGCAGCACTCCAGGTGGGCTCTCACCAGCGCAGAGCAGAGGGGCAGGATCACCTCCCTTGCCCTGCTGGCCAAGCTTCTTTGGGTGCAGCCCAGGATGTGGTTGGCTTTCTGGGCTGCGAGGGCACACTGCTGGCCCATGTCCATCTTGTCGTCCACCAGTACCACCAAGTCCTTTTTGGCAAAGCTCTGCTCAGTCCTTGCATTCCCCAGCTTTTACTGACAGTGGGGGTTGCCGCAAAAACGGGGGGTTCATCTGAAAAAAAAAGAAAATCTTAATAAGCTAGGTTTTATGCCAGTACAGAAACCTCTTTCCATGAGATGCTGAATTTCTTTTAAGAGGTAACAGACCACATCCACTTATAGGTGCAGCAGCAACTCCCACCAGCTAACTGATTCCCTCACAAAATTCAGCAGGTCAGGCTTTTAAACACTGATTCCAGATGCAACTAAAAGTTATGCCCGTAGAAAAGAGGTCAGAATCTTTCTCTATGCAGAGACCTTAAAAGAAAGGTGATAGGGAAGTAGGAAAAATAATTTAAGAAACAGTGGTGGGTGATATAAGACCTTATAAAATAATAATAATGACACTTTACAGACATTTGCTTATCTGATTTTCTTCCATATTAAAGCCTCTTTTCAATTTCTAAAATTATAGAAAGTGTTGCAAATAGTGCACATATAATTTAAATTCACCCTTATCCACTACATTCATTTACATTTTATTGTTCATGTAAAGCTACCAGAATTTTCCTATTTCTGGTAGCCATAGGAGCGTGTAAAAGAAACTGCACCAAGCTCACACGTGATAGCTTGAGGCTACTAGTGAGTTTGAACTGAATAGCTCCAGGACAAAAAATATCAAGCCAAATCTTAAGAAGCAAGGACACTTGCACAGGCTTTGGATCTATTGTCATTCTTGATATCATTTTAACACTTTCAACAAATGTTGATTTCTGGATATTCTCCAAATCTCACTTTTGAGCATAACATAACACCAACTAAGCAGGTCTCCTTGAGAACCAGTAGAGCAGAGAAAGACTGTGAATACTTGGAAACTTGAAAATATGTTATCTTCTTGCTACATTGTTCTATTTTTCTTGCATCTCCAGTGAGCTTGGGAAAAACAAAACAAAACAAAAAAATCTATTCTTGTTCATTCTGCAATTATGGAAAAACAGTTTGAAAACTGTAATATTAATTTTCTGATCATAAATTTCTGCTAACATTGCCATTAATCTGTCAAATTAAACAATGGAAAATCAAGTAAAGAAGGGTGATTTCTGTACAACTAAAACTTTCCTAGGAAAAGAATGTCTCACCTAATTCATACTGTTTTTGAAATAAGATTAAAAAAATATATTCTGAAGTTCAACAAGAGTGAAGTGCAACAGTCATAGGGAATAAAGAATCAGACATGAGTAAAAAATAAAGATCTGGGAACATTTACAGGATATGATGCACCCAATATATCTGCATTTAAGCAAAACTGTTTGCAACTAGATCATTTCCTCATTTAAGCAGACTGGTGGTGACCTAGTAGGAATAATTTCTAGTGGAGGAATTGCATAGAATTCTTGCTTTATTGTAGTGTTTCACTAACTATGCAACTAGAAAGCTATTCAGAGTATTCAGACTGAATCTTCTCTGAAGCAAATTAAACTTTCTTAATTGCTGTACTGTGGCAGACAAGGGATACAGCTTTTCATTTAAGACCTTACCTTTCTCTATCCTAGACTAAGCATGTCTAGGATAAGGAACTGGCACCCAGAGAATCGTGGTCAACGGCTCAATGTCAAAATGGAGACAGGTGATGAGTGGCATCCCTCAGGGATCAGTACTGGGACCAGTGCTGTTTAACATCTGCATCAATAGTAGCGTGACCAGCAGGGCAAGGTAGGTGATTCTGCCCCTCTACTCTGCTCCTGTGAGACCCCACCTGGAGTGCTGTGTCCAGTTCTGGGGCCTGCAATACAAGAAGGACATCGAGCTGTTGGAGGGGATCCAGAGGAGGGCCACAAAGATTATCAGCGGGCTGGAACACCTCCACTACAAGGACAGGCTGAGAGAGTTGGGGTTGTTCAGCCTGGAGAAGAGAAGGCTCCGGGGGGACCTGATAGCGGCCTTCCAGTACCTGAAGGGGACCTACAGGAGAGCTGGGGAGGGACTCTTTAGAAGGGCATGTAGCGATAGGACAAGTCAAGGACAAGGGATAAGACAAGATAAGGACATGGTAATGGCCATAAACTGGAAGAGGGGAGATTTAGGCTAGACATTAGGAAGAAATTCTTTCCTGTGAGGGTGGTGAGGCACTGGCACAGGTTGCCCAGAGAGGCTGTGGATGCCCCCTCCCTGGAAGTGTTCAAGTCGAGGCTGAATGGGCGTGAGCAACCCGGTCTAGTGGGAGGTGTCCCTGCCCATGGCAGGGGTGTTGGAACTACGTGATCTTAAAGGTCCCTCCCAACCCAAACCATTCTACGATTCTATGAACTTTTAAAGATGTTGGCCATCATTTTTGTTAGAATTCCTCCTGCAATATCTAAATACATACTAACGCATGTGACAAAAATGGCATGATCGTACAAACATTTAAAAGAGATTTCTTTTTCTTGGGCATATTATTAGTATATTTTATGACAATTAAATTGTTAACTGGACAATTAAGAATTCTTATTGCTCATTTCCAAATGAAAACAAAACAAAACAAAACCACAATAAAACAGCAGCAACAACAACAATTAAACCATGACTGTAGCATAGCTATGACTTTCATTTGCCTGGAGAGAGACTGTGAAGCTGTCATTAAGCTGTTTAATTCAATTAAATCATACTGAACCATCTTGATTGTAACTCATTCCTCTTCCTGACTGCTGACAAGGACTGTGTGGCTTCCACGTCCATCCACAGGCATGGTGGTCAGTGTGCCTGTCTGCCTTCTGCTGTCAACCTTTTTTCCCAGCAACTCACTGTAATTTTTGAACCTATTAGCTAGTTTTAGTCAAAACTGAATGATGTCTGGAGATCTCAATGAGAATAATGATCTGAAATTGGGGAAAAAATGAAAAGGAAAAAAAAAAATAAAAGAGAGAGAGAGAGAAATCAAAAGAGAATCGGAAAAAAAATAAAATAAAAGATAAATCCAAATTATCAGTCTCCATCCTCCCTGTGGCAAAGGCTGAAATGTGAAAGCAGTTATCTAATTATGCACAGGAAAAATCAAATGTGAGAGAACTGCAGGAAACTAAGGTGTAACTAGTGGGGAATGTGAAAGCACAGCTCTAGGTATGGTTAGAGGTATATTTTGGAATCAGTAGGTTAAAAAATGTAAGTTTCTGAAATTGTCTTTTTCAAGATAAGGCTGGTAAAAAGGGCATGTCAAACTTAGATGACTGAATCCTCCTATAGGTATGCAAAAGCTTTTAAGGCTCTGGTGCTTTTTTCACCTTGTGTTCAGGTAACTGTCATTTCCATCTCTTGCCTCTTTACTGAAGCAAAATCAATGTGAAGGACTCACAAATCTGTATCAAAAATTGTTATTTGGCACAGTAGGACCATTGTGTTAATCTCATCATTGGCATTTAAGCATTGTTTAAAGTGTACTTACTTACTGTCTTAAAGATAAATTGTAACACCGAGTCAAGACTGTAGAAAGTTGGAGTTCATACTGAGTTCATATTAATAAGCGGCTCAAAAATTGCAAGCACCAAAAACTTAGGGAGTGCTAGCACAGTGTGTTGAGAGGAAATGCTGGTAAATTATTCATCTTTATCTTGAAAATTGGCCAGTTACTGATATTTAATAGCAAGCAAAACACTCGAATTTCTCTGATCTCTGCCAATTATTTTTTTTTTCTGAGCCTGATTAAAAATATCATTTACCGTACACACAAGATTACACAAGTTTGAGGCCCATACATGGTCATTGGAGGGAGTCAGATGTTTCTGAAAACTCTTGAAATCTTAGAATCATAGAATCAGTAAGGTTGGAAAAGACCTCTACGATCATCTAGTCCAACCGTCAACCTAACACCACTATGCCTACTAAACCATATTCCTGACTGTCACTTCTACACACTTCTTGAACACCACCAGGGACGGAGACACCACCACCTCCCTGGGCAGCCTGTTCCAATGCCTGACCACTCTCTCAGAGAAGAAGTTTTTCCTAACATCCAACCTGAACCTCCCCTGGTGCAGCTTGAGCCTGTACTTCTTGTCCTATCGCTGTTACTTGGGAGAAGAGGCTGACTCCTACCTCCCTACTACCTCCTTTCAGGTTGTTGTAGAGAACAATAAGGGCTCCCCTGAGCCTCCTCTCCTCCAGAGTGAACAGCCCCAGTTCCCTCAGCCGCTCCTCATAAGACCTGTGCTCCAGGCCCTTCACCAGCTTTATTGCCCTTCTTGTAGTGGGGGGCCCAAAACTGAACACTGCACTCAAGGTGTAGCCTCACTAGTGCCGAGTACAGGTGGATGGTCATCTCCGTAGTCCTGCTGGTTGCACTATTCCTGATAAAACCAGGACCTTCCTGGCCACCTGGGCACACTGCTGGCTCATGTCTAGTTGGCTGTCAGCTAAGACCCCCAGGTCCTTTTCCTCCACACATCGTTCCAGCCACTGTGCCCCAAGCCTGTAGCGTTGCATGGGGTGGTTGTGACTAAAGTGCAGGACCCGACACTTGGTTTTGTTGAAACCCATGCATCTGGCCTCAGCCCATCTAGCCTCAGACCACCTATCTAGCCTATCCAGATCCCTCTGAAGAGCCTTCCTTCCCTCAGGCAGATCAACACTTCCTCCCAAGTTGGTGTCATCTGGGACTCTCTCTTACGTCTATATGGAGAACAAAAAAAATTTCATGCCTGGACACATAGCAAGGATCATCCTAGATTGATCCTGTATGTACCAGGCCATGTCTCACTCAATGCTTCACAGTAATCACCTCTTACAGCCTGCAATTTAAAATGTTGTTTACTCATTTTGGTTTTGCCACTTAGTCATCATTTGACTGTAGCTTCTACCCATGTTCAAACATACTATCCTATCATTAACTTCCTAGTGAAGTCATCGCTCTGCAATGGCTTCTAGGTTCTTCTCAGTCATGAAAGGTACTTAAGATAAGAAACGATATATTAGCTATTACTGTCTTTAGGTACTTTCAGAAGTGAGATATACGTACGTAAGAATCTCAATTTAGGAGACCTGAATTTTCCCATAAATGTCTCATTTTGATCATTTCTAAAATCTAAAATTTCTGTAATAACATGTCTTCAGACTGGGAAATCCAAGATAAACAAAGCAAAATATTGAGCTTTTTTATTTTCCAGTTTTCTGAGTAGGAAGTTTGTGAAAATTCACATGAAACGGTACATAGTCTCCAATAACAGATTGCTTCAGAAACTAAATGTGAAATCATCTGTACAAAAAAACATACTTTAAGCCCAACAAATATAATCAAGGAAGAAGCCTCTAGAAAGAGACTGAGCCTGTGAATAAAAATAAGTTTTTGAAACCTATTCATTTAGCTTTGAACTCCGTAATTACCTTTTTCCTAAAGGCCTTGTTTTATAGATTTCTCCACAAATCCTGGGAAGAATTTACATTTAAAAACAAAAACGAAAACAAAACAGAATGAATTCATCTATTTTGGACTGTGGAGAGCAATGCAAGCAATGCACTGCGAGCCTGCATCCGTGTATATTTGAATACATATGCTCATGGTGTCAGGTATCATACCCTAATTCTGTTATAACTTACAGAAACACGATTCTGGGGTAAAAAGGGTTGGCTATAAAGATGATGATGATTAGGCATCCAAATACCTGCAAGCCTCAAACCTTCAGACTGCATCACTGCCTAGGTGGCACAAAAACTAAGATATTTTCAAAAGCAAATAAGGATGATATAGGAAAAAAAAATCTCTTTCCAGGTGGATAAATTATTCAGTGGCTGAGGAAGCTGGAAGGTGTACATGTTATTCCCTTATCTCTGTGATCCAGGCTGGAAAAATAAATCATAAATCTCATATGAGTGGTCAGGTCAAGATTGCCTGTTTCTCCACTGTGTTCCTTCTTCATTCCTTGACACTGGAACTGTGAAGTGCAGTTCACCAGAGCAAGTTTCAATAGAACTAGTGCGTTCCCATGGAAAACTTCAATTTTCTTTGACAAATCAACAAACTATTTCACAAAAATGTATGTTTTAAACAAAGAACAATACAAATCTCTTTCTTCCATTCATGTCAGCCAACTTAAGAAAATTTTGTACACTATTCACTACCCTGTATGTGATTAATAAACATTAACTGTGAAGTCATATTTTACCTATCTCTATTCTGGAACCAACAAAATAAATCTAGATTGAAATCCTAGGTTATCATGCGTCCAACAGTTTGGTGTCTTTCTTTTTACTAACTCTTTTTTTCACTTCAGGATATCGATTGATAGCTGAATTTCTGTTATCCAGCAAAAATAAGCAGAGCTGAAAAAGAAATATCACGATGAACATTCCTGAAGGAGTCAAAGGAAGCAGCAAAATCTATGAAATACAGTGGATGTAGTATGATTAGAACCGTACTCTGTTTTACATAGATTATCACTACAGTCTTTTTCTTTCCAGAGAATCTCCTATATTTTATGGCAAAGATTATAATAATATTACTTCTCTATTCAACAGAACTAGTGTTGTTTTCCAGAAATATATTGTAAAAGAGGACCTGGCTATTAATTTATCCACATACTGGCATATTCTTATTACTATTTATAGAACTGAAAACTTTATCTATTTCAAGTTACAAGAAAAAGACTCAGAATATTGTTCTCACGTTGCAATGGAGAGCAAAGTCACTGTAAGAATAGTGTTTAAAAAATCAACAGTCAATTAGTGGGTTGTCAGAGATAGCAAATTTTCTATCAGTGGAAATACCCAGTAGTTATAAAAGCTCATCCAGATATGTTGAAAGATGTATGTAGCTTAGTAAATGAGACAGCTGATTTTCAAGACTTATTAGAAGGTTCATAAATCCTTCCATGAAGGGGCAGGTATGAGGATCTATGGATGAAGGCTGCAAGATATAAATAAAGAATAAAACTCTGTATTTAGAAATTAGTTCATTTCTAATAGTTGTTCTTATTATTTTGAATGGGTTGTTCTCAGTGCCTACATTCAATTTATATTTATTAGCCAAATAAAGAATTCAATCTACCCAAATTAAATGGATTACTATTCAGTGCAAAAGTCAACAAAGCTGAACTTGATCAATTTGATATAAACACATTTGTGCTTTTTTTGTACCCCTTTGGTAAAGCTGTTGGGGAAAAATTTGTACAAGATTCATTTATTTCAGTCTGGGTGATGGTTTTTCTTAATTGCATGAGGAAAGTGACAACCTAGTTATACAAAACAATTGTAGAGGAAGAGGCCTTCTTTCTGCTATATAGACCCATAACCACGCAACATCTGCAGCCATTAACTGTTGCTGCAAGCCACTGTCTTTGAATGGGTTCACCACATAGAGGTGTACTTTGGGGAAGTCCTTGAGAAATTTAAGAATTTGAGTCTCCTGTACTCTTTTCTTGTTCATGAAAAAAAATGTGCACAGGAGCTGATGGAAGGGTGGAGCGAGGACACTGCTATTGGTGTTTGATGTAAGAAATGCTGCTCTCCTGTTCCTGCTTCAGTCTGCTAGATAATACATCTATAGATGAACACCATCTGGTCTCTCCATATATTTCTGAACTGTAACACAGAGTCAAGGGAAAACAGACAGCATGGCATCAGTTCCCTCTCTTCTCCCCCTGCAGGCTACCTGTACTAACCTAAACATTGACAAATGTCATTGACATATGATGCCAACCACATCCTGAGCTGCATCAAAAGAAGCGTGGCCAGCAGACCAAGGGAGGTGATCCTGCATCCAGATGTGGAGTCCTTAGTACAGGAGAGATTGGACCTGTTGGAGCGCATCCAGAGGAGGGCCACAAAAATGATCCAAGGGATGGAACACCTCCCCTGTGAGGACAGGCTGAGAGAGTTGGGGCTGTTCTGACTGGAGAAGAGAAGGCTCCGGGGAGACCTCATAGCAGCCTTTCAATATCTTGAGGGGGGCTACAAGAAGAAGGGGACAGACTCTCTAGCAGGGTCTGTTGCAATAGGAAGAGGGGAAATTATTTCAAATTGAGAGAGGGGAGATTTAGACTAGATATAAGGAAGAAGTTTTTTACAATAAGAGTGGTGAAGCACTGGAACAAGTTGCCCAGAGAGGTGCTGGATGCCCCGTCCCTAGAGACCTTCAAGTTCAGGCTGGACAGGGCTCTGAGCAACATGATCTAGCTGTAGGTGTCCCTGTTCGCTGCATGCGAGTTGGACAATAAGAGCTTTAAAGGTCCCTTCCACCTTGGATGATTCCATGATTCTATACATTTTCCTAGTCTGTTTATAATATCTTCCAGTGATAGGGATCCTACAATCTGCCTCAGCAGTCTGTTCTATTGCATACCTATTCCTGCAACTGGAAACATCTCTTAATCTCTAAACTAATTCTTCCTCATTGAAATATGACCTCATAATTACTTACATTATTCTCAGTAATTATGAATACCAGTTCATTGTCTTTCTCTCTACAGTCAACTTGTATGTACATGAAGTACATTGTCATTACTCATTTACTCCTGTCTTCTCTAGGTAACATGATTATAGTAGGTAGTGTCTCCTGGACCTATGAATGTTTGTATTATCCTATGCTTTCTCTCCAAAACGTTTGCAGTCCTCAGCATGGATGTTCCCAAGTTTCAAGTAGTTTTCTGAATTTTATTCCCATCAGACCTTACACAACATCACTCAGGAGCTTGAACAGTTATTACCAAGGCCTGGTTAGTATAGCTATGAATAATCTGTGGCAAAACATAAGTTTTATTTATACCCAGAAGCTTTCCCTCCCACTATGACACACAAAAAAATAAAATTTGGGGATATTAATCTCTAAAAAAAAAAAAATAAAGTATTCATTAGGGCACTATTCTATGGGCAGCAGTGTCTGAAGTTTTTAAGTCTCTCATGCTAATGGATGCTAGGATTCCTTGTTCCGAAGAAAAGAGAAAGAGCAATTCTGTCCACATGTTTGCAGCCATGTGGCTGATGCTCTCCATATTATTTTATCCTGTGTTTATTTAAATATTCACACTTTTTTTTCCTTAATAATATAATTTAAAAAAATAATTGTTCAACAGTCACATTCTAGGAACTCTTTATTCCTAAAATTTAGAGGCTAAAAGGAGCAGAAATACACATGACATAAGGCTTGTCGATCAGTCACAAGGATAACATTAAGGGACATATGTAAAGCATCATAGTCAGCTGAAGATTATTAAGCATCTAGAAACATAAAGCTTCATAAAGTTATAATGATTTTACTGTTGAATCATACCATGAGCAAATTATTTTAGAAATAATTTATGACAACTGGCAGTTAGACTGGAAGATACAATAAACTAATAGATTGATTGGTAATGATTTAAACAAACAGTATAAAAAAATGCATGCATTTGAAAATAAAGTGACCGAGTACTATTTCATTCAGATCAAATAAACTAATTGTACTTTCACGGTGTTCAACTGCCTCTGAAGCTATTCATCTACCACTAGCTTCTAGACTTTTTGATAAAAGGTTACAAACAGGAATACATAGTCTGTGAACTTGTTATCAACTACATAATTAATGCAGAATTATTTGAAAACATTTCAATGGAGACCCTTATTTAAGTCTAAAACAAAGGCATTAGTGGAGTTCTGCTTTTTCATTTTCAAGAAATAAAATAAATGAAGCTGATAATTTAAACACAGCCAATGCAATTTAAATACCCATATACTTTTAATACCTTTCTTCTGGAAGTTGGTATAAGTGTAAACGTTTATATGTTTAACACTTTTTTTTTGTTATTAGCCTTGACTGCTTATCAAGAAAAGGATTCTTTAATTACATTTTTCTTTTTCTTTTTCTTTTTCTTTTTCTTTTTCTTTTTCTTTTTCTTTTTTTTCTTTTTCTTTTTCTTTTTCTTTTTCTTTTTCTTTTTCTTTTTCTTTTTCTTTTTCTTTTTTTCTCTTTCTCTTTCTCTTTCTCTTTCTCTTTCCTTTTCCTTTTCCTTTTCCTTTTCCTTTTCCTTTTCCTTTTCCTTTTCCTTTTCCTTTTCCTTTTCCTTTTCCTTTTCCTTTTCCTTTTCCTTTTTTTTTTTTTTTAAAGCTTATAAAATCTATGGGGGGTTGTGTAAATGCAACCATAAGATAGTAAAAAGTGATTTTTATTAGAATTAGAGCATATAAAGAAATCTGCAGAGAGAAAATTGTTACATCATTACTGTTGAAAATGGAGAAATGAGCAGTGTGTTGCAGAACTGGTGCTCTCTGTGACATGTTAAGCTGCCTTGTAATTTCACCAGGCCATTGAAGGATGGTTTAGTGCAGCATCTGAAGAGGATATTCTCCAGCTTCAGCCACAGAAAAGCCTGTTATGGAAGTTAGCAAAGGTCTTGAGTATCATAAAAATGCTACACTGTGCTTCAGTTTCTGATATGCACTGTGGATTTTTAGTGCACCTGTCACAAGACAATAATATTCATTATGCTGATGTGGTTGCTGAGCCGCTCTCCATTATATTTGAAAAGTCGTGATTGTCAGGTGAGGTCCCCGGTGACAGGAAAAATGCAAACATCACTCCCATTTTTAAGAAAGGGAGAAAGGAAGACCTGGGGAACTTCAGGCCGGTGAGACTCACGTCTGTGCCTGGGAAGATCATGGAGCAGATCCTCCTGGAGGAGATGCTAAGGCACATGCGAGATGAGGAGGTGATCCGAGACAGCCAGCACGGCTTCACCAAGGGCAGGTCGTGCCTGACCGATCTGGTGGCCTTCTATGATGGAGTGACGGCATTGGTGGACCAAGGGAGGGCGACGGATGTTGTCTACCTGGACTTGTGCAAGGCCTTTGACATTGTCCTGCACCATATCCTTATCTCTAAACTGGAGAGATATGGATTTGATGGGTGGACTGTTGGTTGGATAAAGAACTGGCTGGATGGTCGCAGCCACAGGGTTGTAGTCAATGGCTCCATGTCCAGGTGGAGGCCGGTCACGAGCGGTGTCCCCCAGGGGTCCGTCTTGGGACCGGTGCTCTTCAACATCTTTATCAACGACTTAGACTGTGGGATCGAGTGCACCCTCAGCAAGTTTGCTGATGACACCAAGCTGAGTGGTGCAGTTGATACCCCTGAAGGAAGGGATGCCATCCAGAGGGACCTGGACAGGCTGGAAAAGTGGGCCCACGAGAACCTGATGAGGTTCAACAAGGCCAAGTGCAAGGTGTTGCACTTGGGTCGGGGCAATCCCAGGTGTGTGTACAGACTGGGAGAAGAACTCCTTGAGAGCAGCCCTGCAGAGAAGGACTTGGGCGTTGTGATTGATGAAAAGCTGGCCATGAGCCGGCAGTGCGCTCTTGCAGCCAGGAAGGCCAATGGCATCCTGGGCTGCATCAAGAGAGGGGTGGCCAGCAGGGAGAGGGAGGTGATCGTCCCCCTCTACTCTGCCCTTGGAAGGCCTCACCTGGAGTACTGTGTCCAGGCCTGGGGCCCCCAGTACAGAGGGGATGTGGAGCTGTTGGAGCGGGTCCAGAGGAGGGCCACCAAAATGATCAGAGGGCTGGAGCACCTCTCCTATGAGGAAAGGATGAGGGAGTTGGGATTGTTTAGCTTGGAAAAGAGAAGGCTCTGGGGAGACCTCATTGCGGCCTTCCAATACTTGAAAGGAGCTTACAGGTAGGAGGGGGACCGACTTTTTACACAGGTGGATAATGGTAGGACAAGGGGGAATAGGCTAAAAGTGAAAGAGGGGAGGTTTAGGTTGAACATCAGGAAGAAGTTCTTCAGTGAGAGAGTGGTGAGGCACTGGAACAGGCTGCCCACAGAAGTTGTGGCTGCCCCATCCCCGGATGTGTTCAAGGCCAGGCTGGATGGGTTCCTGGGCAGTTTGATCTAGTGAGCTAGTGGCTGGCAGCCCTGTCCACGGCAGGGGGGCTGGAACTACATGATCTCTGAGGTCCCTTCCAACCCAAGCCATTCTATGATTCTATGATTATTTATTGGAAGGGGCCAAACTTCATGTCTAACCACAATAACAAATAGCTGTGTCTGCTGACACTTACTCTGTTGTCTTCTCTAGAAATATCCAAGCATGGGTGATGAGAAAATAGGTAACTGGCAAGGAAACAGGAATATTTCCTCATAACATGCTCACGGACACCAGGGAATTGGGGAAAAATCACCCCTTGAATGGAGGTAGAGACTACATGTCTAATTGCCTCTGATGGATTTTTCTGTTTCTTTACTCCTTTGGGTGTTAGAATGTGTTAAAAAGCCTAGGCCCTTAAAAAATAAATAAATAATTTAGATAATTTGAAAGACTACTTCCTTTTAACATGGATAAGGCTTTGGCTTGCAGCTCCTTTTATATCTCAGGGAGGAAATTTCTCTAATGTATTTTCTTAATTAATTTAAAAGTCTTTCAGTGTCTTTGATAAGTGTTTGTTACTTGTGGCTTTTCCCTAGAGACCTTATTCTGAGAGGAAAATCTGAAGAAATGGGAGACTGAAATAGAAAGAAAAAGAAGAAAAAACTTTTTAATATAATCTTTTCATCTTATTCATGAGTAGCTGTCATTAAACGTCATAGGGATTTATTCTCTGTGTCTATGAACTGTATGAATCATATTCATTGTCATCAAACACATCATGGGGCATGAAAAAATTAGCAAGAGATTTTACCCAGGACAAACAAGTCAATGTAAGGCAGTCATACCTCATTAGCATCATTTGCAAACCATATCCACACAGCGCTGACTTTTAGAAGGAAGGCTTTACTGAATGCTAAGCCTGAACAGAGCATGAACACCATGTAGTCAAGTTGGGTCTTGTGCCATTTGGAGTGGTGTTCTAGCATCACAGGGTACAGCTCATTTTTTCAAACCTTTTTCCTTAGCAAATAGGAAATTAGAACACTATAATTAACCATAAACCTTCCTACTCTATTACCTGTGCTAGTGGGAGCAGTGCTACCTGCCACTGCCCTCTGTTAATTGTTTTTCACTTTTCAGTCCCTTTTCCTAAGTAATAGCTTTATATTTTAAAGGTAGGCCTGTCATACAAACCAAAGGGCTGACTAGTGAAGTTAGCTACATCTCAGCTGTCTTTAATTTAGCTAGCTCAGGTACTGATCACAGTGCAACCCCAGCAATATAGAGGTTGGATTTCAGAGCCCTTGAATCAATATCAGGACTGTTATTGACATAGGGGATTCTTCATGTAAATATGCCTAGATGAGGTGTAGTCCTTGAGTTACAAAGCAGAGGACAAATATGAGAGAGATTAATTAAGATTAATCAGTTTAATCTATATCTATGTTAAAAGCTGCAGTTTTTCCAATACATAATATTATGTGTTATGTTTTTTTCAGCTTCTTAGGTTCATTTGTACTCCCACAGATCTTAATCTAGTCATCATGCTATTTTAAAGTGAAGGTAACCCCAATACACAAGATTAACATGAGTCCTTACACTCCTTTCTAAAGTGTAACTGAAAGGACCAAGTGTTTGACTTTTTTTTTCTCAGCTCAGAAAGCCTGACATGGGTACTAAACAAATGCACACAAAATTAAATAAAAAATGTTCCCTCTGAACATCAGGAAACACTTTTTCACTGTGTGGGTGATGGAGCACTGGAACACATTGCTCAGGGAGGTTGTGGAGATCTTCAAAAGCCGCCTGGCCATGTGTCACACATCTGCACAGATTCACTGCAATTTATTCAGGCACATTATATTTAAAAGGATATAGAGATACAAATATTCTGAACCTTGATAAGCAATCTAATTACGTGAATTGATATGTGCTATGCAGGATCTCCTTAACTATGCAAATGAAATGGCAGTAACTGGAATTAATGCCTCTGTCCCAGTCCTCAGAATTTTTTCTACCTTTGCTGAGGTACATAAGCATAATGGAGAGCAAATTAAATGACAGTTTAAATCCTATACATATGGAGGTGCATGTGGTGATATCGATGATTTTTATTGACAGCAATCACTCATGTCATCTTCTTTTTGAAATAGAGTTGTGAGAATTCGACCAGTCCGGTACTTCTCAACTGCAGCAATATTTTTCTTTATTCTTTGAATACCAGGGAAATCCACTGATCTGCTCTCAGGCCCCAAGCTGTTGTGGCTGATCCAGATCTACCCCAAAACTCTGACTGAAAGCCATGAAATTTTTCTTCATATATCTCTTGCAACATCTCTTCAATAATCTGATAACCAATTCCAATTAAAACATGAATAAAAACATGAGCTTTCTGTGAGGTTAAGAATAACAAACTTCTCACTAACAGATCTATATGCCTAATAACATTTATCTGACATATAAATAATATTTGTATCTCCAACATACTACTTAAATACAGCCATCAGACATTATTGAAGATAATGAAGATCTCTCTCCCACTTAAAAAATCCTCAGCAGAATTCCAAAAACTTCACCAGCAACATCCAGGTATATGCTCCAAAGAAGCACAGACATATTCAGTTCTATTTCATTCTATTTGGCTGCTCTGGGCACTGAGAACTGGAGGACTGGAAGACAGAAGAACACTCTAGGGCTTGCTAGCATGCCTGAAAGGATATAGATTGTTGCTATAAAAGGCAGCAAAATTGGGATATCTTTTAAAAATAAAAGCTTAAATACCAAACGCTAGTGAAGGGATATAGTAAAGGTCAAAGCCTTTATGAATGCAGTCACTGCAAGATATTCTTCAGAGTGCATGGCCAGTTGTGCAGCAAGAGATTGTCAGAGCTCTGTGTGTTTTGTGCAGGCTTTCCTAGAAAAAGAGGAGCACAAAGGACAGAATCTCTAAAGTACTATTTGTCTATTTTATTATGATGATAACAGACTTCTGCAATATTATAGTGTTCTTCATTTCTTTTCACCTCAATTAGAGAAACCACACAAAACTCTTAAGAGACAGGCTAACCCTTTTAGAGCTCAGAAAGGGCCGAGTGAGATGCCCCAAACTACACAGTCATTGTGCCCGAGCCAAAGAGCTGTGACTCCAAGTGACAGTTGCCTGCTGTAACCGAAAATGTTAAAGAAAGTCATCAAACAATTATTCTGCTTTCCAGAGAAAGAAATCAACTGCACTATTTATCAGCTTTGTGGGAGATGAGCCTTGTAGAATAGCAAAGCAAATACGTGAGATTTTTTACATTCAAAACAAAAATGGGAAGCCTTTAGGGCTATTAGTCAATTTCATTTGATAACAGGGTTTAAGAAAAAAAAAAAGATCTGAAACATTTGGATTTGCTGTCTAAAACTGGAAGCTTCCACTACAACAAAAGAATAGAGAAATATTCTCATACAGAAATTTAAATTCTAATTGGAAATTTCAAACAACTAAAGAAACTATCACACTAGTTTCAGTCTATTTTCTTTCATGGCTCAGTAGAAGCAATAAACTAATATCATTTAGGTATCTTTGACTCTTTCAAATCATACATTGTAGTTGTATTAATCCAAAAAAGTAATCAAAATGTAGTTCCCAAATTTATTTACAATTAATGCAATTAAGAAAAGTAAAATAACAATGTTTTCTATGTCATTAAATTAAAAAAAAAAAAATCCTTTAAAACATAATCGTGTGAGATTTTCTACTAAATATATTCTTGCACATCCTTTGAAGTGTAAACA
>VXAV01011203.1:61682-75838 GCA_013399715.1 Alectura lathami | reverse complement strand
ACATAAGATAGAAAAAAATCAATCCCCAGAGCCACAGAACCTAAAGGCAAAGAAATGCAAGTGTGGTGAAGGCTTTCTGCATCCCATTTGGTTTTCTTTGCTGGGAATTGAGTAAATAAATAAAGGAGCAGGAAAGAAAAGTGTGTTTCACTTTGGGGAACACCTAAACAAGGTGTCCCAGAGAAGTCTACAACAGCTGTCAAAGCTAACCAATAAATCCCTTGTACCTTAATATGTCTTCTGTACAGATCTCTCACTGTAACAATTCCTGCTTTGCTTATGAGTATATGCTTGTTTACAGACATCATAAAATTAATGTTATTGAAAATCAATATTATATGGATACCCAAGTCAGTACAAAGCAAATCTTAGATTTGTATTAGCGTGCACAGTCTCAGTTCTCTCCCCTTGTATTTCTGCTCTTCTCATTGAGTGAGGCAAAAAAAAATACGAGTATGGAAAAAAAAATAAAAATAATGTAAAAAATCCTAAGTATATATATATTCAGAGTTAACAACACGGTATATGTCTTCAATTTGTGGCAAGGAGTTTATTAACCTACAGAGAGGATGAGGTTGTGGTTCCAGGTTTAATCTGTGAAGAAAGATCCAATTTCAAGGGGATTCTGCTCATACTACCTCCTCATACTGCATCATGCTCATACTAACTCCAGAAAAGCTGGACCTGCACATGAACTTCAGGGACAGCAAACTGACCTGTCATGTCCTGTCTTTGTCCCCTCCAAACTCAACCTCATGCCAGCAGTTCTCACATGTCTCAGTGCAGTAACTTTTGGTACTACTGCTTTTCTAGTGGTGTCTTTCAAGCTTTAAAATGTTTTCTTTACTTCACTATTGTTTCATTAGGCAGCTAAAGCTTTATTGGGAAATGCAACTCAGGATGGAAACATCAATTTTTAAAGTACATAACCAAAAGAAATGAAAAGATATATGACAAAAACTATTTCTCAAGCTTGAGAGCTTTCTCCTTTCCAAATGTCAAAAGTTCAAGTAATTATTAACAGATGAAAGGTTCTAGTGAGTCATCAAAATATATATAGAAAATAAAAATAAAAAGGCATAGAAACTTCGTGAAAATTGTTTAATAATAATAGGAGAGGTAAGTACTGTTTCCGTATTTCTACTCTAGAGATTCAGATTAGATTAAACTTCAAAACACAATTCAATTTCATTATGAAAAGCAGGTTGTCTGCCTTGCATAATGACTTGATAGCATTGCCTGCTGTGAGGTGCTGCTCAGTATCTTCCACAGATAGCCAAAAAATACATAAATCTGATCCCTATCTAGAAAAGCTTTATGGACAACTTAAGGATGTGCAAAGGCATAGAAGAGAGCCAGGACTGAAGCCCTTCACTAAGGCCCTATGAAAAAATAAAATACATACTAAAAAAAATTCCAGTTCTTTTTAAGAAGAACAAAAAAAAAAAATCCATTTGCAATATATAGTTAATAGAAAGAGGCAGAAAAATAATCTGTTATTGACAGCCTCAGTTTCAACAGATGACACCAATATCCTACAGTGGAACAAGGGTCTGTAGCCATGCTGAGGTTCAGCCTGAAAGGCTAACGAGGATATCTCTGTGAGCAGATGAACACAGGCAGACTGTTCTCTGAAAAATGTGCTGTAACTCTTTTAACAAACAGATCCTTCTTCTTTCATTAAATGTCTGTCATGTATCATTTATTTTATTAATTTTGAGCTGTATATCCTCCATCCGGCCTTCTTGATATTTCATTTTGTTTAATCCCTGTGCTAGTGAAGCAGTAAAAACTGTCTTAAGTCAAAAAAATATTGAGTAATAGAAATGTTTACTTTCTCTGAAGATAACATTAAGCCGTAGGTTATTTCCAGTTTACAAGGAGCTGATAAAAAATACTATATTAGAGAAGATAGCAGGATATAAGCAATGACTGTGGAATTTAAAGCGAGGGAAGAGACCAATAACACTTGCTATTTTGCATGAAACAAATAAGCATTTTCAAAGCCAGACATGCTATTCAACTCATGTAAATCATTGGCTTGGACTAAGAAATATATGAGCTTAATTGGAACTATCACATGCAGTGCTATAGCCACTGTGTAGCTCTTTTCTTTTTCAGTATTATATTAGTCAACAACAACAAAAACAAATAGATGTTTTTGAAGAAAGAGCATTCCCACAGCTTTTGCTGTCTTGTCTCTTCTATTTGCAAATACAGTGGGAAAGTTGGCCAGTATCAAAAGTTATGTTCAGTCATTAAGCCATACAATTCTCACATACTCAGTAAATATTCAAGATATGCTTCCCACAGAAAACACAGCCCACCAACATCACAGACCTTAGGAAAACTGTTTCAGAGATGGACCTCAAAAACAATTCTAAGCCAGCATCTCAGATGTTTTCTCCTATTAAAGATACTCACTGGCACAAAATCTACAGCATTCCCAGGAGAGATATTCCAGCTATATATACTGTTCAATATTTTTCAGTGTATTTACTGTTATATTTTTCTGATTTTGTAAGCTGATATTTTTTCTGCAAATCAAAACATTATTTGTCTACCATGAACCTACTGAAAAGGTCACCTCTTATTCTTCACAACAAATTGTGGACAGTAATCACATCTCTATTAAATATCTCTTAATTCCACTAAACATTTACAGTCTATCATTTTTTTATGTCATATTATCTCAGCCACCTCTTGTTGGTCTGTCTCATTCCTGAAGTCCATTCAGTGCCCACAAGAGAACACAGCATTCCTGTGATAGACCCTCCAGTACTAGACTGCACTGATACCACTTTATAGGTCCCATATCTATACAGTTGATCAGTCCTGCTAAACTACAGTACCTTGTGCTGTGTTGAAAAGCTCTGCATTATTTCCATATTGTATCCCCAGTCTGCTAAAACATGCCAAATTCTAATTACAGATTTACAGAATCACAGAATTGTAGGGGCTGGAAGGGACTTCAGTAGCATGCATTGTTCCATCATTCAAATGATGAATAACAACTTTTAACAACACAAGATCCAGATGATCCTACATTTCCACTTCTGAGAAAACAACAACAACAACAAAAAACAGTGAGTACTGGTTCTATATTTGTCTGTATATTTGTCCAACCACTTTTGAACCTATGTATAGTACTTTACTCCAGAACATGTCTCAACGGCTTGCTTCGCCATGGTAAGCTGGGTGAAAAGGTACCAAAGCCTTTCTGGTGCTAAGATATCTACATTTCATCTCTGCACATCTCTTTCCTTCCAGAATTATTAAAGAAATTGAAGATAAGCGTCTGGTTTATAATCCCTCATCTCCTTTTTTCTACCTTTTCAAAGATGGACACCATATCTGCCTTTTTTTAGCTCTCCGGTATTTCATGTACCATTCAACTTTTACCAATGAGAACTTATCAATGTAAACTCTGAAATCATTTCAGCCAGTGTATTACAAATCCTAAGATGAAAAGGTTCTCTAAGATACTAATTATTTCATTGAGGGTAATAAGAAAAGTGAATGCCCCAGTCCCGTAACAATACATTCCAAGACAGATTATCTTAATTTCTGCTTTGTGACAGGATCAGGCACTGATCTTAACAGCAAGTCAGGACTACAAGGCCACAAGGACTCCACCCATGAACCATCCACATGCAAACTAGGGTACACAGAAATATGATGGAAGACAAACAAAAAAAAGTCAGGGAAAAAGATGGTGTTAAATGAATTGTTGCATTTGTAAGATTGTATCCTGATCTGTTTTAAACCTGATTGCAGGACCAAATAATCACATTTTCAGACCAGTCTGTTTAATTTGCAACTTTTTGTTTTTGTTCATCTGAATCACAGACTTTGCTAAATAAAACAACTTTCTCCACAGTCACAGGAGTTGATGATGTCAGGTTTGTCTGGATTCATGCCTTTAGTTGGTTAATGTTGTGACTGCATCTTTTCTCAAAGTTGAGAATAGTTTAAAGGGTTGTTTCACGGGGGAATTCTCTACTGCCCACTGGTAAAGAGACAACAGTGCAGCCATCTTGCGGCAGAAAAGATTCTTCAGCGTTTTTTCCCCCTCCTGCTCAGTTTTCACAGCATTTTTCTGACTTCAGGATTTTTTCCCATCTTGCTCTCATTAACTAAAAAGAGAACTCAGAGTTAATCCTGCAATAAAGCATCTTATGTCAGTTGAGGTGGCCCCACCATTAGAATATGTTTAAAATGGACTGAGATATTTTGCTTTTTTTTAACTATTCTTAGTTTTTCTCCCCTAATCATCAAGAGTATTTTAATAGGAAAAGTCTTTCTGACACAAAACTTGAAGATGGCTAAAAAGCAGAAAATCTCACATCCTAAGCAGAGATGTTTTCTTCTTGCCCTAGCTTTCACCTTCAGTGTCAGGAAACAGAGAGAGGGAGAAATGACATGGACACCTGAGGACTTGTCAGCTCAAAATCTTCAGAATAAATTCGATCAGTTCCTTCTGTGAGTTAATAACATGAACTGTGGGAAATACCAGGAACAAAGTTTTGCAGACAGAGGTAAAGCTGGAATAACACAGCAGTATGTTAACACAGCAAGACAGGGGATAACACAGCAGTGAGCTAACAGAAGAAGACAAGACATTCAGCACATTTTGTTACTGAGTATAAGATTCAGAAATGCAAGACAAGGGTTAGAAAATAAGCCCACAGTTCACAAACGTTTGATAGCTATCATGTGTGGAAGAGAAACTCAGATTTGGGTTCCTGGGATATCAGATCTCCGCAATTATGCCAGGAACAGAAGCTCTGAAGAAAAGTGTATGCAAATGGGAAATTGACCTGGAATCTACTTTTCAGTGAGTTTAAAAAAAAAAAAAAAAAAAAAAAAAAACTGAGAGAGAGAGAGAAAACACTCAATTAAGTAGTAAAACACAGAATTTATGCTGCCTATAAGATCAATTTATAATGGTCATGGAATATCACTGATGATTGGATCTTCTCATTAAAACACCCAAATGAAGTAGTACAAGATCTTGTTCTTTTTAACTGGCTGATAAAACAGCCTTTTTACATCTCAGAAGATGATTCTTGGCTTTTACCTGTTAAGGTCTTGCCTCCCCCTAAAAATTCTTCTGCAGCAATTTGGAATGTGATTTTTAAGGCACAGTTGCTATGCTGCACCGGTTCCTCCTGCAAACACTCCCAATGCTTAAAATCATAGAATCATAGAATGGCTTGGGTTGGAAGGGACCTCAGAGATCATCTAGTTCCAGCCCCCCTGCTGTGCACAAGGCTGCCAGCCACTAGCTCACTAGATCAAACTGCCCAGGAACCCATCCAGCCTTGAACACAGCCAGGGATGGGGCAGCCACAGCTTCTCTGGGCAGCCTGTTCCAGCGCCTCACCACTCTCTCAGGGAAGAATTTCTTCCTGATGTCCAACCTAAACCTCCCCTCTTTCACTTTTAGCCCATTCCCCCTTGTCCTACCATTATCCACCCGTGTAAAAAGTCGGTCCCCTCCTGCCTGTAAGCTCCTTTTAAAAGCTTCATTTCGTGAAATACATCAGCCTACTTTAAAGGTGGAGGAATCTAGCTCACATTTGTGGACTGAGAGGCTACATCTATGCAAGGAAATAATAATAATAACAATAAAATAATAATAATAAAAGTACTCTTATGCAGTAAGGATTGCAGGGTAGAGGTGAATTTGTTTCCACTCAAATGACGAGGTCATGCAAGGACTATCTATGTGAATTGCCCCTTGCCTCTAAAAATTGCCAAATCATGACCAAACACAGGGACATTTCCGACTGACAGCAGCCAAAAATATGCTAGGGACCACAATAACAGCTTACAAATGTGATCACACGCCATTGTTCAAGGTCTGCCCATTGACTATGTTTGGTTTACTTCTACTGAGCCAGGCAGAGCCCAACAGGGAGTTAATGCAGACCAGCTGGGTACTGTGATTTCATAGCCTCCCTTACTGTACATTAATTCTCTCAGTAAACAAGCCCCAGCCAGGGAATGAGGACCAAAATCTGTTTTACAGGAGATAAGTAGCACCAATGAATTTTCTGTCAGAGAATCTGTGATAAAAGTGACTAATGACATAGAACAAAACCTGAGTGTTACATTCAAAACTGACAAAGCTTAAAATCAAAAACTTATTTTGATGTCTTTATTCTTACCAAGTCTGAAAGCCTTAATAATTTACTTATGTAAAATGGCTTCATTAATATTTAAGCTCAAAAATGGGTAGGCGTGTAAAAAATAACATTAAAGCTATGGTTGTTGTTTTTTCCTTTATTTCCTCCTTAGTCATGTTTTACAGCTGTAAATATGCATAGAGACATATTAAATTTTATATTTATAGCCTGGTTGGCATACTGAAGAAAACCTAGATGCCTTAATCTACATGCTATATCATATAAACAGCTGCCTAGGCTGGTACTCTTAAAATGTGATTTCTCAAATACTTGTCCATGCACAGAGGCATAGACACAACTGATATTTCCTTATGAGAGAGATATTAAATGTCTCTATATGCAATATCAAAAAAATTTCCCAACACCTGAAATGAGATGTGTTTATTCCTAAGCTTAATTATAAACTAGGGAAATATATATATATTTTCCTCAAGAGGTAATTTAAAACCAAAAACATTCATAAGAGCTAATTAGTATTTCTTTCAGTGATTTCCATCTCTTTGTTCTGACACACATACACTTGTCAGTCACAGGCACTCTCTTCTGCAGATTCTGCAGGGCTGCCTTTCAACCACACAGACAGCTAGGCAACAGAGCTAGAGGGTTTTTTTTTTCGTGTCTAATTCAGGAACATATATATCTGTCCTTTTGCCTGAGAGTGTGAAGAAGGCAGTCACACCGAAATTACATGCACCTGTAAACTGTAGTCTCTCTGAAGTGGACTAATTGGCAGAGAGAACTGATAAGAAATATTAGACATTTGCTCTTTCTGCATGCTGGCCAGTAATAGGTTGGATCAGCTTTTTTTTGTTAGTGGTTTTTGTCCATAAAACACAAGAGAGGAAGAAAAAAAAATACTAAAACTTTCATGTATTTAGTCCTTAGCCTAGGACTGAAGTAAAATTGCTTTTATTATATAACACCTTAAAATTAAAAGGGAGCATCTGGGGAGAGATTTGTGTGATAATCGAAATTAGCCACATCTAATCCAGGAAATAAAAGGGTAAAGGCACAGGCCCAAGTGCTGGTATGCTGCTGTCCATACAGTTTGATATTTAGTGAACTCCCCATTAAAGCATTAGTGCAGGCTTCCCCACAGTGCCTGGGCATCGTTTGGGGTCAGCACATCACCAACAGACACTTTTTCTTCAGACATCCTGGTTTGGGGGTGCAAGAGAATTCAACTTAATGAACTGTCCATCTTTTTTTTTTTCTTTCTTTCTTTTTATTTTATTTATTTATTTTTTTAATCAGTCTTGCTAGAGCCATTAGTTGTCAAAGCAAAACATGTGAGAAAATGTGATGGATAGTGGGATTCCTCCACATTTTTTTTTCTGCAGGAACAGAAAAGGCCTGATTTCTTCCAAAGAGATAAACAAACCTACAACTAGATGTAAGAGGAGCCCTTCCAGGAAAGTCAGACTAGAACCAGGACCATTGAGCTCTGTGCCTTGTATGTAAGACTGCAGCACAGATCTAAAATTTTCTTTTTAGGATTGTGCACTTGCAGGGTCACAAATGAAATTTGCTGTATTCCATAAAAATTAAACGACTCTGCTAAAGAAGTAATACTTTGTAAATATTGATAATGAATAAGGAAAAGAATGAATGAAGTATTAAAACAATTTCAATGCTTGCAAAGGTTGGGATTCGCATTTGAAGGCAAAAGTGCTGCTGAATGCAAGAGCTCTGCAGCACGCTTGGGACCACAGGAATTGGTCAGGACCCTGGGCCCTGCAAGCCACACGGAGCTGTCCTGCTGCCACCTGCAGATGAGCAGACAGCATGACACAGCCTGCAAGCACCGAGAAGCATCCAGAGCACACGTGGGGGCTGCGTGCGCGGGGCTTGCTGCAAGGAGGTGAGCTGGGTGTGTTCTTGGCAGAGCAAAGGCAGAGGAGACTGAGGAGCAGAAGTGTAAAGAACCAGCTGAACCTGGAGATTCACGTTCAGATCTATTAGCTTTTACCTCGAGGTCACCAGCTCAAATCCAACTAGTAGGAGGTCATCGGTCTGCAGAGCCTCTTGGTTTGTGTGAGAGGGGAGGCTGCACAATCCCAAGCAGTGAAACACCTAGCGCTGACATTCCTGCTGTGGAGGGTCCTCATACAATCCTCAAGGGCTGTGAGGATGGCATAATGAAGCACCATGCCATGGCTGACATCAGAAGTTTTATACAGTCAATTCCCCTTAAAAACGAACAAACAAACAAGCAAACAAGCAGACAATAAATAAATAAATAAAACCAACAACCTTGCCCATGCTGGGTGACCATAACATTGAAACTGAGCTCAGGCAGCTTAAACTGAGATACCAGATGTTTGGGCTTGGAGTCCGCAAGGAAATAGGAGATATGCAAACATAATGTTGTGTGCACTGTTGCGGAAGATGAGAATGGCAAGACCTTCAGCTCCATGTGAAACTTTTCCTGGACTGTGGAAAAGCCCTTTTATTAACTTCCACAGTGAAACATTTAATAATGTTTGTATTTTTTTTTTTTTTTTCCTGAAAAACACTTTAGAACCATATGCCAGGCTAGGTCAAACCTTATAGGTGGATAACATGTATGCAATTGTAACTGAATCAATTTATGGTAAATCAGAAGGATGCAGTAAATCACTGAAGAAAACTCTTTAATCTTTAGAGCTAAGATTGTGATGGTGATCTTTTTTTAGTCTGGTTTGCTTAAAATGTATATACAGAAATAGAAGTTATCTCTCTCTCCTTAGAAAATCAACAAATTATTATATAGCTAAAAATAATTAGAAATGCTTGGAAAATTTGTGGGATTAAAAAAAAAGGCATAATTTATTATTATATTTATATGTTAGAATTTATTCATAACTTAAATGAAGACCTTTGAAGACCTTTTATTGATTTTCTGGTGAAGAAATTCATAGGCAGACACTCATAAAATATTATTAGATAGAAATTTTAGAAAAGATGGCCAAAGAAACAGTACCACTAAAAGACAGGGCCAAAACTCAGAGCTCCAAAAATTCTTTTTCTTTTGTTATTTCCAGTTAATGTGATTTTCATCATGTGTAAGTAAAACATTACCTGACTACCTAAGTCTCACTCACCACTGAATCACCTGGTAGCCAAACCAAAGTTGGGACAGTGAAAAAAACAGGCAGAGGTGAAGATATTTCTCTACCATCTTCCTCAAAATGATATAAATTTTTAAAAGTAATTTCCTCGCTCAGTATCCAGCTGCCATTTAACACATTTTTCTATGAATATTCACCATCAGTAAACAGACTGTGTTTTTATGTTCTACAGCCATTCTCATTTAAGATACAAGTATATTGCTCCAGATTGAAAAAATACATCCTAAAATGGAAAGAAAGCCTAGGGTCTGAATTTTCCTACAGAAAATTTTTGTTAGGAAATACTGCAATTAGAGATCTAACTTATAAAAAGATAAAGATACAACAAACTTCTTCTGAAGAACTGATAAGTATTCGTCTACTTCGTTTATCATGTAAATTCCTGATTTACATGGAGGATCAAGATTATGGTATTTCATATTGTAAATGATGCCAATACCATTTTCTTTTTCCTATTGTTTCCTTTAAAATTGAAAATATTGTATTATAAAGCCAAATTTATCTCTATTTCTCTTTGCTTCACAATTTAATAATATTCCCTTTTTTTCTGAGAAATAAAACATGAAAATATGTTTAAAGTAAACAATATTTTTAAGTCAAAGTATGGAAAGTTTCATTATCTGTCATTTTTTTCTGGGGTTATCATAACCCTCATCTTGTACCTCCCCTTCCAATGTTAATTTGTATCTTGGCATCACTGGCAGACTGCTAAATCCAAATTATCATGAACAAAGTCACTATCTTTTATTTCTCTGCCAAGCTACACAGAAGTGCTTGTTTATAGAAATTTCAAGTGAATTCCTTATAGGAAATTCAACATGTGCTTCTACAGATCTAGTGACAACAATAATGGAGACCAGCCAGGAAGAAAGTCAAATAAATATTGTCATTACACCTTCAGTAACACATTTACTTAACACTGCAGCAGGAGGAAGGAAGCACATATCCCATTTAAGTCAAAATATTTGGATTATAATATGGCATGCTGCATGAAGAGTTATATTTCTCAGATTTGGCAGAATCACAATTTCAGTCATATATGTAAGGAATGTCGATGCTACACTCTTTGCATTTGAATTTAAAAAATAGCTGACTGTATTTGCAAGTACTTCTCATTTATTACAGAATGTGCTACAAAAAGTGAAATCAAGTGTACATCTATTTTATGATTCTATGTGTTGAGACCAAACCGCTAAAACACTTGCTTACTTTTCTCCATTTAATCTTCTTTCTGACATTTCCTGACATTCTCCCATCTTCAGCTTTTGTAACTTCAGCTTTCAAGTCTGTGAACATCCTGCCTGGTTAGCCACCCACTTGTTAGCCTTTTATCTCCTCATGTGATTATAAACCTGGGGTTTTAACCCTCATATCCCTAAAAAACAGACAGCTTAATTGCGTTCTTTACTGATGGGGCTCCATCTCTTCCTCTCTGTTTTGTGTTCTTTCTCTGGAGAAGAAGGACAGGACCTGGCAAGAACATTTAGTTTAGCAGAGGAGAGGTCAAAGAAGTGGTCACTAGACATAAGTGGACTGGAAGCCAAGAAATAAATAACCTTTGACAAATGCAGTCAAAATCTGTATTAGAATAGGCCATTGGTCAGTTTTGAGGTAAAGTTACAGTCTAGTAACTTTTTAAAACCCTAACCTGGGCTACAGTTCCTCATAGCCTGGATGATATTCCTGAATAACCCTAAATGAGAGATCAAAATATATTTTAAAACACCTCTAATATGCATCTTAAATTGAAGGCAATGTATTTCACATTGAAAGTGGCTGTGGAATCAATGTTCCTGGAAATATCAGCAGGAGAAGGCCCCAAACAAGCTGACCTGATTTTGAGCCTGGCTCTGCTCTGAGCAGTGAGTTGAAGCGGATGACATCTGAAGGCTTCCTCCAACCTAAATAATGTTATAAATTATTTTTTACCTGAGAGTGGTTAGGAAACTGACTGCAGGTATGTCTTCATTCTTAACTGCTGCTTGGAGACAGAGCTAGGAAGATTGAATGAATATTGCAAGTTTGTAAGATTCTAAACATCCAGCTTCTAAAATGGCTTGAGGATTAGTTTTATTTCATCTGCTGACAGGCAGAAATATATGGAACAGGAGATTTGGAAGCCTGGAAGTGTCTTCATTCCTGGAATAGCTGCAAACCCAAAACATAAACTCCAAACTTAATTAATTTTATCATGGATGGTTTCAGCTTTAGCAGAGTAAATGAATTTCATGGAATCATAAAATCATAGAATTGTTTGAGTTGGAAGGGACCTTTAAAGCTCATCTAGTCCAACTCCCCTGCAGTGAACAGGGACACCTACAGCTACAGATTTCATGAAAGCCTAGTTGCATGACAGATAGGGACCACAGTCAACTACAGTGAATGCAGTGAGCTTCGGCAACTGAAGATCTCTTAAATGTAGCTACAGTACTCTAAGCATCTAGCTGATGAAGCTAACCTATAACAGCACGGTGACATCAACTGTTTTTATTTGTTTACTTGAAAGCACAGATACTATGCTTAATCATAAAAGAGAAAAATATCTTCTTTTCCAAAGAGTTTTGGTCTTGCTTTTATAAAGTTTCACTTGTAGCTCTTGAATATATTCAAATATACCTAGAGAAAAAGGATGGTGAACTAAAGTATGTTAACACTTAGGAATTAAATTTTCAGAGCTGCTTATTGTGA
This sequence comes from Alectura lathami, assembly GCA_013399715.1. NCBI lineage: Eukaryota > Metazoa > Chordata > Aves > Galliformes > Megapodiidae > Alectura > Alectura lathami. The sequence continues at coordinate 63,849 of VXAV01011203.1, read as the reverse complement.
TATCTTTTATCATTGTGATATCTTTTATCATTATATTTTATGTTGACAACAGTTTTAAATTAAAAGTGCAGTTGATTGAAATAAGCTGATTCAATTTACAAATACAGACGGCAGAAAATAAATAGCTTATTTCAGGTCCAAAATGCTTTTGGATCTACCTTAATTAGAGGAATATGTAAAGCAAATGTGGGGAAAATCACTTTCAATTTACCATAAAATAGAAAAATTGTTGTTTACATAATGAGTCTTCAAAACAAGAAATGGACAAATCAGAATATTTTTCATCATTCAAAACATGTATTTCTATGTATAACATGCAAATTCTCTGAAATTAGATTCAGAAAGATCTGTTCATTTTCAACTGTTTGAGCAGCAGGATGAAAAAAAAAAAAAAAAAGCAAAGTGTACTGTACATGACATGGGTAGGAATTACTTCTTTACAGCTTAATATTGATCTTCCAGGCAAATGTTAATCCTCCCGGGTAAAACTAGCCTGGTGGATTATTTCTCAGCAAGTAGCAAAAATCTCACAGAGAAAAGAAATAATATATCCTCTTAAATAGTAGTAAATGACATTGTTTATGGGATGATTGTCTCCTTCACTGACATTAGAGTCTTTGAGTGGAGAGAACATGAGCATTCTGAGCTAACAAATCAGGCTGTACATGCAGAAGATGAAAAAGATTTATATCCTCTGTGATGGGAAGAGGAAGGACATATTTCATATATACTAACTTGTGAATTACACCCAATCCTTGCAAAGATTGTTGTAATAGCTTCAACCCCTTTCAACTTATCTATGACCAGAAGGATGTCTACATATGCTAATAGAAATAAAACAGATGCTGGCTAGAAACAGCAAATTATGTTCTAGAAGCAACATTAAGCTAGACCATAACATCCTTTTGATTCCTTTCTGATTTCACCATGGTCTGCACAGAGGAATACTATTAAACCAAGTTTAGCTCTTCAAACTCTTGAGAAAGTAGTAATTACATTGTCCTTTTGACAAATTCTTTGACTGTTGAAGGTTTTTAGTGGCAGACATTTTATTTCAGTTCAAACACCACTACAAATACAAAAAAAAAAAATCAAAGAATTAAGTCTGGATGTCCTAGTTTCATGAAGGAAAATAAAAATAAAAAGCAATACTAAAGGGAATCTTGTTCCACTGAGGGGGGAGGAGGAAGGTGTTTTTGTGTCGTTTTGGAAACCTTTACTTTTCTTTTCTGCTGTCTGAATTCATCCTGGATGTTTCCAGCCAAGGCAGGTTTTTTTTGTTCTTTTAGTCAAATGGGTTTGCTGTACTATAGCAAAGGTGTGTTTGAACGGTGCAAAACTAATGAAGATATACAATCTAGCAGCATCTTCCATTTATAGCTTTTCATTTTAAATTTTCTTTCAGAATTTCTCTGACAAACTTCAAGTTCATTTAATATTTCTGAGAGCTTCTGAACATAAAGGAAGTGCATTCAACCATCTTGTTATAGAGTGTATAGACTAAATAAATAGACTTAACACATATAACTTATCTAATGGAAGAACTCTCTATGCACAAGAGACAAAGCTATCTCAATGGCCTTGGCAGAGCTCCTCTCTCCTCTGCACACAGAAGGCAAAGCTCTATGTAGTAAGTATGAGAAGACAGTTATGATTTCAGCATGGGTGCAATGATTGGCAAAGCTTGCAAAATTATGTCCTAAACTGCTTTTTGAGGGAGCTCCTAGCACCCTGATGCAGCAGCTTTTCAGACCTCAGGTTGCATAAGGATCTACATAAGGCTGTGCGTCCACCCAGGGGTGGGAGAAGCCCTGGTGAAGGTGGTACATGGTTGTAAATATTAAACAAGATTCCTTCAAATAAGCAGAGCTGTGACATGGAATTAAGTCTTTATTGGTGTGGTTCACTTCTCCCTGATACTGCTAGAAATGAGCAGCAGCCAAGCTGAGGTTTCCAATAAAGTGAATAAATTTTAAAAAACATAGGCTCTGGAAACACTATTTCTACCAGAGCCGATACTGAAAATTTTTATTGGTATTACCAATGGCTTTGTGAGCTCTTTTGAAGTAGTGTCTGGGATTTGGTTATCGCAGTTTACTGCCAAAGGCAACTAGAAATCTAAGGCCTTTGAAAAAATAAAATATAACTGTTATCTGACATTTTTGTG
>VXAV01011203.1:49333-61608 GCA_013399715.1 Alectura lathami | reverse complement strand
AGCAAAGGATGAATATTCTCATGTGTGTGCACACATCTCATCTGAAAGGGAACAGCTTGCTCTTGAAGACCAAAACTTCCCAAATCACACAGAAGCTAAGACAGTAAAATGATATTTTTTAAAATAAAATGACATGCAATGACCACAGCTACTAAATAATTACTATAGGTAGATGATAACCATGAGAATAAGCATTCCAATTATCCTAGCTTGTCACAGGAGAAATAAGTATCTCAGAAGCAATACAGAATCTGCTAGATGAAAAATTTTGTTGCCTGACATTACCAAGAATTTGCAAGGCATACAGCATTTCCCAACAGCCAGAGATTGACTATGTTAAATTACAGAAACTTCACAGAGCTCACGCCTTCTCCCTCTGCCTTAAAGAAAACACATACCATGACTTCCAGGGCAAGTGGAAGGGGTGCTGGGAGGGAAATTGAGGGAAACTGAGGAGGTACCAGAGTGAACAGAGCAGGAGTAAGTTAATTTTGCAAATTTGGGGATTTCATGATGCAAATCTGAAGGTCCCAAACATATGCTGCTATAAACACACATTTCAAAAATACACCTGGTTTTTATGTTACCAACATGTTAAAGCACACTGACAGCAGGATCAGAGCCAGATTGTAGCAATGCCTGAATGAAAAAAAACATTTGAAATGGAGCTCAGAAAAGGAGCTAACCAGTTGATGGGTGTACTGCAGAAAGTTGTGCTCATGGCTTGGGAAGGATGAGGAAAGAATTTTCAGAATTCATGTTTTTTGCACCCGATGCAGATCACAGCTGTTATATTTATCAGCACTGATCACAGGTAACTGCCATTCTCCGTTACATAGCCATCCTCTGGCAGTTTCAGGTGAACTAACAGAGCTTACAGTTTTGTGTGGGAAGACAAAGGGTTACTCTGAGATCACCAAACCACAAACACAAGAATAAGGAACTTTCAGACAGGTTTGGGAGCCATGAACCATTAGTTCTGCTCTACAGTGACAAAAAAATAAAATAAAATAAAATAAAAAAAATAACAGAAAGACTTGCTTGGGAAGATGCATGAATTGGCAGTCATGGATTGTACTCTACCCCAAGTCATGGCTTTCCTGCTAATCTTTAGGTGAAGTTCTGATGTATTGACAAAGGCAGAACAGATCTGAGCACCTGGGGAAGTTCAACAACATTGCTCTGAAGTGTGTTTTCACAGCAGTTGCAGACTTAAGAAGTCAGAAATAAACATACCAAATTATCTCTGAAACAGGTAATCTTAGAGTATATCTTCCATTCCTCATGGTTCTTTAGCATATCCTCACATTATTAGTGAGTTAGTTTTGCTCCTTGGTATTATTCTTACTACAACAAAAACAGGAAAAAAAATATTGCATTGGAGACATGAGAGAAGAAGATAGTCACTATTCTGCCACATACTGATGTCGTTAGGATGAAATCTCCAGTAATGTGTGTGTAAGCTATAATTAAAAAAAAAAAAAAAAAAACATTACCTGGTACAACACAGCTTTCAATTTGTACAAGTCCTGCTGTCACAGAAAGCTGTCACTATCTGCAGTATAAATTTTTTTACTTCTGAAATACTCATCTCGAAATATTTAAGATTCCTGGATAGTTAATATTTTGGGAAGACAGCTGATAATATTTTCTAGTCTTGCTGGCAATCTTTCCTTAGATTAGTAATTTATGACAATATTAGGGGTTTAAGTTTTTTACCTTTTCCTCTCCGACTGCTTCAACTATGAAGTTCTAACTTTGCATTTTTGTTGTGGCTTAACCTGGCAGGCAGCCCAGCACCACACAGCCATTTGCTCACTCCCCTCCAGTGGAATGGTGGAGAGAATCAGAAAAAAAGGTAAACCAAGGGTTGATATAAGGACAATTTAATAGGACAGAAAAGGAAGGGAAAATAAATAATAATAATCACACACTTGCTGTATATTTATATTATTAGAGAGTGTATATATGTACACAAAATGAGTGATGCACAATGCAATTGCTCACTGCCTGCTGACTGATGCCCAGCCAAAGAGCAGCAGCCCCGTTGGCCAGCTCCCCCAGTTTTATTGATCAGCATGACACCACATGGTATGGGATATCCCTTTGGCCAGTTTGGGTCAGCTGTCCTCGTTCTGTCCCCTCCTAGCTCCTGTGCCCCCAGCCCCAACACTGACAGGGCAGTGTAAGAAGCTGAAACATCCTTGGCTCTGTGCAGCACTGCTCAGCAACAACTACAACAGTGGTGTGTTATCGACATTATTCTCATCCTAAATCCACAACACAGCACCACACCAGCTAATGTGAAGAAAAATAACTATATCCCATCTGAAATGTGGACACTTATTTGCAAAGTAGAACACAATCCATTCTAAATAAGTATGAATAAAAATGCACAACAGTGTCAAGACTATGTGCTCAACAGATCAAGATTCAGTTTAGGCAAGCAGGAAAATGGAAACATGGAAACTGAAATTATAACACTCTCCTTGAATACTGGCTCCAACTAAAAAAAAAAAAAAATAGCAGAAAACCCCCAAATTATTGGCTTAGTTTTTTAGTTTTTTAACCCTGCATCATTGGTGTAGATTTGATATGCTAACTTGCTAATATCTGTAGCATGAGCCAGTTTGTAGGAAAGAACCACTAGAGAAAAAAAGTTTGTTTGTTTGTTTGATTTTAAATAATAAAATATCTAATAAGATTCAAAATATTTATCACATGAAAAAAAAAGGCTCACCTCTGACTGCAGTTTTTTCAGAAATTTGCATATTAAGAATTATTACCAGAATTATTGAACATTTACTTGTTTGCAAACAGTTAAAAATTAACCACAAAGTGGAATTAATTGGCTATAGTACTAAATGTTTTTTCCAAATCCACCCTAAAAACTATCTAGATCTCAGAGTACTTTTCATTCATGGTTCTTAAAAACCTTTGATAAGATGCTTTTTAAGAGCTTCAGTTTACCATGCAACTTGCTAGAACCAAGCTATTGGTTCTAATTTAATTTAATTAATTGAATTTAATTCAGTTGAGTCTATATAATGCCTACACAGATATGCTATCACATATTTGATATATACCATATTGTTTATTATTGATCCACAAAATTGAATATAGTCATTCTACCAGGGAGCCAATATTATTGTTGTTAATTATATAGAACACAACAGAGCTAGACAAGCAAAGGGGATGGGGACACCAAGTATTTTTTTTTTTTTTTTTCCAAACTCTCATCTTCTGTGATGCTGCATTTTAAGCACTGGGTCCTCTGTCATTTTTCAAATATCATCAAAAATAATTTAGTTGGCATGAAAAGGAAATTGCTAGAATGCCAATAAAATAATTGTGGCCCTATCTGGCTTTACTGATGTGCTTTTCATAAAGACATTTTACTTCATTTTCAGGAGACTCATACAAATTTGGTTAAGCATATGCACAATGGGTAATTTCCTTTCTGCTAGAGAATAAGCTTCCAAGAGCAGAATCCTCATGTTTTTCTGTCTCATTTTCCTTTATATTTATATGTATTTTTAAAAAAGTATAACACTAGTTTTGAAGGTACTAGAAAGAGGCTTCACATCTCAGAAATGAAGGAATTGCACACTCAAGCAGCTAAGATCCACTATACATCTAGTTACCATTAGAGGTTAAAACAGACCAAAAAGATGAAGACTTTTCTATCCTGGAAGGTCCATACCCTTCCTCTGCCTGAACTCCAACTATTTGCTAGATCTGCTTTAGGTTAGCAAGGCACAGCACCACAACCAGGTTGAAATGCCCTGTTAAGAGAGTGATACATTATCAAAGGAACTACACCATGCAGGAATTATCGAGGTCCTTGCACACCCAATCTGCAAGGGTGTTTGGCCAGCTCTTTTAGAGAGCATGAAATTACCTACAACATGCACACAGTCCATGCTACCAAAAATAAAATAAAAATAAAAATAAAAAAATCTTTCTATATAGACTCTATCTCTTTCTTTTGAAACAACTTTTATCTTTCTTTCTCATTTGCTCTTCCCTCCAATTCTCTTGCCAAGCTGGTCAGGCATGTTTCAGTAGACTAGCTGGGTTTTAAAAGATCTTCTCAGCACTTTCGCCTTTATATCACAGCTATCTTTAATAGAAATATGCACAAATCAAACTGGTCATATCTTCTCTATCCCATGGAGTTGCCAGTGTAGTGCTTCTGACCCCTGCTCCCCTGCTCTGGCAGAAGTCCTGGGAGCAGGGGAGAGGCAGCACTCCATCAGATTTCAGAGCAGGTGAATCATTTGATCTCACCTTTCTTCTCATTTCTTTTGTCTACTCAACCTCTGAACCAATGACTGGTTTTTGTGACTTACAAGACACACGTTACACAATGTGTCTGGATCTCAAATATACGGAAGAAAAAGAGCCAGGGCTTTCATTATTCCTCCCTGCTCAGTTTCTCAGGGATGACTTATGACGCTTACAACTTTGCTCCCCCGTTACAGTCAGAGTTTTTCCTCCAGGATAGCTTTACTGAGTGACTGTAGGGTCACAGCTGTGAAGAACAAAACAGAAATCAGCCTCAAGGGACAGAAAAGCCTTTCCTAAATAGCCCTGCAATATGGGAGGTCTCCTTGACCAGCCATAAGAGCATTACTCTGACACCACAGGATTACTTCTGTGTCAAAGAAAAGTGCTATTTCTACTGAATATTAACAAACATATTTCTTGAAGTTATTCTGGTAATAGTCTTTTCTCTGCATCTTAGCTCACATCCTGAAGTAAATCTTACAGTCTGGACCTCACTCAGTTATAAAACTGTAATAATACAGCCTGATTTTAGTGAGCAATGAAATCTCTAAATGGAAACAAGTATGTAAACAAATTGCATGAGTACGGGTAATATAACCTGAAAGTATCATGATTTTTATTTCAGCTGATAAAATCATACCAAGCAGACCAAAAAAAAAAAAATCAAAAATTGCTTTTAAACTGTCCACATAAACTAAGATAGAAGAGATAAAATGCTTGAACAACGAACACCTTTTTCATTATTTTCCATGTCGGTAAAAATACAGGGTATAGAATCATAGAATGGTTTGGGTTGGAAAGAACCTTACAGACCATTTAGTTCCAATCCACCTGCCATGGGCAGGGACACTTTCTGCTACACCAAGTTGCTAAAAGTCCCATCCAGCCTGGTCTTGAACACTTCCAGGGATGGGCATCCACTGCTTCTCTGGGCAGTCTGTTCCAGCACCTCACCACCCTCTGAGAGAAGAATGTCTTCAAAATCTAAACCTACCTTTTTTCAATTTAAAGCCATTACCTCTTGTCCTGTTGCTACACTTCCTGATAAAGAATCCCCCTCCGTCTCTCCTGTAGGCCTCCTTCAAGTATTGGAAGGCCACTATCAGGTCTCCCCGGAGCCTTCTCTTCTCCAGACTGAACAACCTCAACTCTTTCAGCCTGTCTCCGTAGGAGAGGTGCTCCAGCCCTCTGATCATCTTGGGCTCCTATGGACCCACTCCAACAACTCTACGTCTTTATTGTGCTGGCGGCCCCAGAGCTGAATGCAGCACTGCAGGTGGGGTTTCACAAGGGCAGAGTAGAGGGGGACAGTCACCTCCCTCGCCCTGCTGGTCACATTGCTTTTGATGCAGCCCAGGATATGGTTGACTTTCTGGGCTGCAAGTGCACAATGTTTGCTCATTCAGATTTCATCCACTAACACCCCCAGGTATAATGTAGAATGAAGTCTGTGTGCCTAGATTTAACCCAACACACAGAAACACACTGAGTCTAAGATGACATTAGATTAGCTTTAGGATATAGAAGACAATTTTGGATATCAGGTTGTCTAACATACTGTTTCCAGTTACTCCCTACATTTAGTGCGAAACTTACTTAGTAAAACTGTAGTTTTGCTAAAGGTTTGTCATTTGTGAGAGAGAAGTCCAATAAAAATATTAAAAGGTTAGAGAAATCAACTTTCTCTAAATATTTGTTCACATGGCAAATTATATCTACTATTAAAAACTAAATCTGTAGAAGTAAGCCAAACCCTTTCATGCACTGGTGTTTCTACACTTCTCTGCAAGAATAATACTCTTCAGCACCCTGTACTCTGCTTCGAAGAATCTCCTCCCCCATAATCAGATTACCTCATAGTCTTTTATAGAGCGACATTCTGCTGTTTAAGTCTCTTGATATATTTTCTCCAGTTATGAATCAATTCTACATTCTCCAAAATTTCATTGTAGGCATGAAGACATGACACTCCATAGACTCAGCAATGCCAGACGCAGAGAAAAAAATTGCCTCCTTATCATGTTTGCTACTTCCCTTGTACAGTGCCCAAGGATCAAGTTTAGCCTTTCCACCAGAACAATGCACTGTGAGATCCTGTCAGTATGCTAATGAACGGCTGTCTTTTAATCACTACTGATTTCTGAGATCATCTTTTAGCATGACCTTATAGGTGGCATTCAGCTCTAGGTTGGAACACCTAAATGTCACTCTTTGCATAGAGATTTATGCTAGAACCAAGATTCAGTTGAAGATTGAGATACCTGTGCTTAGATGCCAGCACAGCCGTTTGAACAAAAGCACTACAAAGCCAGTTGATTCAGTATTATATTTACTGAGACAGATGGGTCTGATTTTAAAAGCCATTTAACATCTGAGTCAATCTTTTCAAATACTTTTTTTGTCAGAGAGAAATGTCATGCTGGATTTTCCGCAAAAATTCCTTCCAAACAACTGTTAGTGGAGATTACTTTCGTGCTTCTCCAATTTCTTTTAAATATTCAAACATATATCTCGTAAAACATTTTTCACAGTCTAGAAAGAGGAAGGCATTAACATAGCAGTCCTTTAGTCAGAGTACTCTCACCACTCTACTGTTGGATGAAGCTGGGGAGAAGCTCTGTTTTGTGCATCAAGCCCTTCATTTCAGCTGTTGCTCTGAGAATTGCCTGAGGAGGAAACATTTCATCTAGTGAAGAACTGAACATTTAATGTGACAGAACATGTTAGAAACTTTTAAAATGAAGACTTTTAAATATATTTCAGAGTTGTTATAGCCATAGCAAATATATATTCTGACTATGCAGAAGAAAACACTGCTGCCTTGCTTGACTTTATTGCATGCTGTACAATCCTGAGCCCTGGAAACAGGAACTTCCAGACAAATGATTCTTTGTTCAACTTATTTATGGAAGAGTAAGTCTGTCCAACACTTACACTGTCTACTTTCATACTGCTATTTTAAGCCACTTCTGGCTGTCCCAGATAGTTGCTGGCTGATAGGATTAGTCCCCTCAAGGGAAGATGAACAATTCCAATTTTACAACCACTTTTGGCTGAAGCAGTAGACCAGGGCATTGCTTTCTTCAGAAACAAGACTTTTAGTTTTAAATCATTTGTGTAGCCCCTGGCTCAACTCCAAGGTTTTCTTCTCTTCCCTTTCTTCAATTTGTGGGAAAGAACAGATCACCAAGAGGATTCCTTGGATATTCCTTTTGCAGATCCCTGAGGTCATGTAATTAGTTCCAGTACAGGAGTTTTTTCCCAGCACAGATGGCAACTTCAGCTTTCAAAGGTCCCTTGCACAATTTGAGTTGCACTACACTTAAGACAAATGTGCAATACAACAGTGAACCAGATTCGAGCTGCATTCTTTTCCACTGGGTTCTCTTTATAAGGAATAGACTTCCTCTTCTCACCCTTCCACGAATATCTTTAGTTAGATATGTCAATGATCGGCCCACCTTATAGAAATGTAAGGGATGCCTTTTTAGGCACACATGGCAGAAATTTGGAATGGTGACAGAGGCCTTTGTATTATGCATGTATTATGCACTGAAAATATGAAAAGTGCTCAGTTTTAGTATCTCATACTATTTGTGGTAAAGTAATGCTGACCTTTTATTGAAGAGCACTGTGTTTAATGGCAATTAAATCCATTTTAAGTCTGGAGGCTCAGATTAAGTCACTGGACATTATTACACTTAAAATGGACCCATTCCCTTCCAAAGGGAAGAACTGCCAAAGCATCCCTGCTCCTTCTGATAACATTTAGCAGCCAAGCTCACTGGGCACTATCACTAGTAAATACACATAAGGAGTAAATGGTACATGTGCAACATGTAGCAACATGTACATCTCCAGCTGCATTTTGTTTTCTCCTGCAAAAGGATCCTTGGGGCTGACTCCCCTTCTCTGTCTATCCTGCCTTGAATTAATTCCTCATGGCACACACAGCAGCAGATGACATCTTTGTACACAAAACCAGCATAACGGACCTGCAGGCTCTGCTGGGACCTCCCACCACAGCCACAGCCATGTCATTAACGATGAGTCCCTGCAAGCCTGTCTTATGTTGTAGAACTAACGGGAAGCTTTTGGGCAGCACAGCCTCATTTACATGTAGCTTATGCTTTATATTAAAAGAAGAAACCAGATTCTCTGAAACTTTTCTGAAGTGGTAAATTTAAACTCCTGCTGACAGCGAAAGTAATTGCTGTATGCAGATTAAACCCAACTGTTTGGAAAGTTCAACCCCGTTTCCCAGCTCCATTTTCCACAACGTAAGCATTCCTGCAGATCTACATTTTGTTGCACAGATGGTCCCTGCAAAAAACATAAGAACAACAACTACTCATTGTTACACGTTGCTGGTGCCAAAACATACAGAAGGTTTATATGCCACTATGGAAAGGTAAGACTGAAGTAAGGCTGTTTCTCAGGTAATAAAATCATCTTTTACTTCATCTTCTCTTTTACAAGGGTAGCCATTGCCCTGAATCTCACTTCAACGGACAACAAAAAGGAACTTTTTTTCCTTCCAGAAGCATCAGCATTTTTAACTACTTTGTTAAACTAAGCATGTTTCTTGCAACCCTTCTTGACTTCCCAAACAACTTATCCAAAGTCATGTAAATCGAGGCCACAGCAATGTGATGAGAAATGCAGCTGCTAAGGCTACATTCAGAAGAGCTGAGGAGTGTTATTATTGTGCATGGGACACAGTCCTGAGCACAAGGACATGCAGGCTCTAGCTTCAGATTTTAAAAGCTCTGGTTTTAAAAGCCCCCCTGTCAAAACAGCACATATTTGAAGATAACTAATCTTCATCCAAGTCTGAAATCAAGATGAGTATCCCTTGCTTAATGCAGCCCTCCTACCTACTGGGACAAACAGGCTGACCTGGTAAGTCTGAAAAGTTTTCAGGAATGTGTAGGAACTTGTGTTATAAGCAAGGCTGGGGACAGGCTGAAGTGAACGCGCACTGTGAACACACCTAAGTTACGCAAACCTCTTTTTTCTGCTAGGAGAACCACTGTTAGTGTGGACACTCACTACGCAGCCATCCTTTCCATTAATATTCTCACCCTGCCAGGAATCTTTATATACTTACTGTCAGAGAGGTGCAAAGGTGAACTGGCTATTGTGCTGATGTGCCCAGCTGACTGAGAAGAGCTGGAAAGGGTCACATCAAGGTGACAGATAGCCACAGCCAGCTGAAGCCACCACCTCTTTACTCCCAGATGTGCACCCGTTGCTACCACCCACTCAGCACAATCTGCCACACTACTCAGCATTTCCTTTCTATTCCACCAAACCAATTAGCTAGTAACTGCTTTTGTTCCTCTCACATCATACATATGGTTCTACAGCTATTCCACAATGCTCAGTGAATCCCCGGGGTTTTCTTTTCTTTTTTTTTTTTATCTTTTTCTTTTTTTTTTAATTTATTTTGCTTGGAAGGTTCTGTCACAGCCTGCCTGTGTGAGACCCAGCAGCACACTGGCCACACGTTCTCTCCATATTGTGCAAAGTGTGTGGGGTGCATGCAGAGCATCCTTGCCCCTTGGCATATAATTCCAGTTCGCTGTACAAATTGCAGGTAGCACTTATTTCAGTATAATAAAAAAAAATAGCCCCAGAAAACTTGGAAGTATAGGTGAGTTCAGAGTGCAGGCAGAGATGTGTTTGCATCCAATAGTCACAAAGATCCCCGTAAATGTCTGTGGCCTTTTATAGCTTCTTTCATCTCTAACCTTGTCAGGACCAAAGTCCTACTTGCCACAGTTTTATGTTTCCATTCCATACATTAAAAAATATAAATTTCTGTAGAAACATGCTCACATAAGGCAGAAGTGTGAATATTTCAAAGGCTAATATGTCAGCTTAAAACTATCTTATTTCCAGCAGAAGGCCTGGATTCTGCAAGCACTGCTGTTAGGATCCTTTTTCAACTGGCAATCAAAATTCACCCATAAGAATCCAAGAGCTGAACTATAACTTCCTGGCCACACAAATTCTAATTGCTCCTTCCTGGAAGATGCTACTCATTTATCAACAACAGCAGTCTTACGCTGTGGCGGGAACCAGGAGAAATAGTGGCATTTATATAGAGGGTTGACCTACACCTCTCTCTTCTGCCTCCTGTGACTCTTTCCAATCTGTTGAGTAACAAAAAATTCAAAGATATGGTGCCCTGCAATATCTGCTAATCTAATGGTTATGGATTTTGTTGAATAGATGCACTGTTTTTTCTTGCAAGTGCTGAACTTTCGAATCCTGTAGTTTCCACATTATATTGAGTTGCTTGGATAATAAATCATCATACTCCACATAGGAATATATACACAAAACATGATGCTGTATAATTAGTAAGGGCTTCAGTCTGGCTTCAACATTCTGTGCTCAAATTAACCAAATGTTTTTCAATAACCTGCAGCTATACTGTTCTTTACTGGTGCAGAAATAGAGGCAACATGCTAAAACTTGTACAGCTCATCATAAGTAGAGCAAGAAATAGAATTAAAGGAGTCTGTGTCCAGGCCCCATATTCCCTCTGCTGGACTGCTGGACCATCCCTTAAGGAAAAAAAAAAAAAAAAAAAAAAAGGATGTTTCAGAAGCAGAGAAAGCTTTAGTGGATTCAAGTTGGCAGTGTTAAGCTGTTGCTGGAGGGAAGCAAATCTCACACTACATCTTTCTGAAAACAAAATTAATTTCAGTGAATAAACATTGACTTAAAAAGCAGCCAGCCTGATCTATCCCATCTGAGTAGCACACAGCTCCAACTTGCCACTCGGAATGGAGTTCATGAGAATAGCAAGTAAAAGCCAGAAAACACAGATAGAGCAGGGTGCATCTGTGACTTTAAAGCCAGTTTTTCTCTCCTCCAGTCTGTAATTGCTCCTCCTTGGGCAACAGCTGCCCATCATTAGTGGCAGAGACCTGTGCACTCCCCAAGCTATGCCATGCTCACATCCTCAGCTTTGGCTGCATCCACCCAACCTCATTGAAGTCTTCAGTTTTCAGGAAAAATTGCATAAGCCTTCTGAGACCCTTGTTCTTGCAGCTGACGCCTCCCACCCAAGATCAGTGGCATGCTGGATGGTATAGAATATTCTCCACTCTAAGAGTGACTTGTTGAAAACCATGCCTCAGTTCTAGCGTGCGTACATATGTGCATATATAAAACATGTGATGATGGTTTCCAAACATTCAAATATCTCAGTTGCATGCTCCAAGCCTGGGAAACTCCTATATTGGCCACATTTTTAGACAGTTTTGAGGTTTTCTCTTTTAAAGTCCTATCCATAGAAAATTTCATACAATTTCTTCAGTGAGACTTGTTCAAAACAATTGTTTTTATGTTGGGTTACAAAAAAATATCAGAGGATTCAACTCAAAGAAGCTGTGACTACACAACTGTAAGTGGGAAACACACTCAAAACCATGAAAACTCCACTCTGTATGATTAAGGTGCTGAATCTTCTCACAAGTCACCAGACAACATGAGAGGAGAATAAAATTTGACTTCCAGTAAGCTGTTTTTTTGATTGTTGGTTGGTTGCTTAGAAGAGAGCAGTAACATTTTTTTCTATTTTCTTAGTGAAAGCTTCCAAGTTGAAAACTGTAGAGATATTTTCTCTCACACACCTTCATAGCATCTGAAAAAATTGAGTGATGCTGAAGCTATTAACACTACCTACACTTCAGCCACTTTCAGTCTTTTGTTTCAATGTTTGTAGGAACACAGAAATATACTTTACTATAAATACTAACATAACGGATGTTCAGAAATGCCAAACTTCTCTCCACAGAAGTAAGGAAATAAAGCGGTTTTTCAACTAATAGCCCAAGGGCATGATGAAAATACAATGAAATGCATGGGCAATATTAAAGAACAATTTTTTAATGATCTTATCTGACCAAATAAAAATAAACTTAGTATGTTAAAGGTAATCAAGGATCTCACTAAAAGTGGAAAGGAAA
>VXAV01011203.1:15228-31216 GCA_013399715.1 Alectura lathami | reverse complement strand
GTGTTCATTATTGATGCAAGTTTTGTATACAGGACAAATCAGGTGTAGTCCTGGCTAGAAGGAAAGCATTTATCATGGATTCGTAACCCCAGCAAAACAGAACACAGACGGAAGATCAATAATGCTCATTAGAGCTTTATCTACAGCTCAGCTCTGAAGTGACACTAAACACTAACTTTTCACGATCCTGAAAGCGCATAATCAGAAAACCCAGCTATGAACTTATTAACCTGAGAACAAAACAGACCAAAAAAAGAAAACATCATTAATTACAGAGATTTCTTCTATAGAATAATCCAAACTTTTCTTGCTGGAGCTATGTCTTGCAGATTGCCTGCATCTACTGATTTCCAGCTAGATTTCATTTTCTAAGTTTTTCCTTTCTTTTCTCTGCAATTCCAACACACTTTGCTGTACTAGTCTGAGGCTCTTGGCAATGTTAGTGTAAGAGAGCAAATTAAGGCAATATACCTGAATTATATAAATTTGAATGCGGTGTGTGTATCAGAGACATGGAGGAGATAACCTTAAAACACTGAAGGACAGCTGTGACCAGCAAATACAAAAGAAGTCTGCAATCTTCAGAATTAAAGCACTGCTAAAAATCTCATTAAGAATGCTACAGTAAGGTGGGAAGGCAAACATCTGAACAGTTTTCACAGTGTGTACAAGCTAATACGACAGATCCCAAATCAAAGATGATGCTAGTAAGAGTTGTGGTTCCACAAACGTATCATCACCCACTGCTACATGCTGAAGCCTAGGAAAGAACTCAGTAATACAAACCTGTTATAAAGCAGCTACCTCAAGCTGTTAACCCACTTCTCTCCCTGCTTTATAATTCAAGCTGACATTTAGGAAAAAGGGGGATTTAGAAACTACTGTGGCAATACGGTCCACTTGTTATTGGGCTGCATCATGAACGGCCTGCCCATCCCCAAACCCAAAAGTTCAGAACAAATGTTACTGCTGATGCACAGGGCAACCGCATCTGTGCTGGCTCCTTCCAGCGCCACTAGGATTTGCTTAAACTCTTATACCGTGTTCTGGGATTGAAGAGAGCTGATTTATTAGCAGAGTGGCAGCCTGACCTTGAGCTCCCATAGCAGGTCCCTACAGTCCTATTTGCCAGGATTTAAAACTTTCCACAGCACTGAGTATGGAGACACCCAGGGCACTAGCTGAATGTCAGCCCTGGTCAGCACTGGAGGAGATTAACTCAGTCCTGCCCAAGACCCAGGGAAGTGTCAGGCAGCTGGCTGTAATAATTTTAGTTCTGAGATCCCTCTGGTGGCTTAAACTCGCATCACTTATCTCTATGTGATATGAAGGCCTGTTTTTTATTTTATTATTTTTAATTTTTATTATTCTTTGGGATTTTGTTTGTTTTGAGGAGAGAAGGCTATGGAGGACCCCACAGTGGTATTCGAGTACCTGCAAGGTTATCTGCACAATGGAGTCACGTTCTTCACAGCATGCATGTGGGAGAATGAGAGAATTGGCAGAAGCTGAAACAAAACAGGTTCTTAAAGCTTTTACACATAACCTCTTGTTCAACTTCAGGACAGTCTGCCTAGTAGAGCTGCACAGTCTCCATCCTTGGAAGTTTTCAAGATTTGATTGAATAAAGCCCTGAGCAACCTGCTCTGACATTAAAGGAAACCGGTTTCAAGGAGGAGGTTGGGTTACATCACCCCTCAAGATCAATTCCAACCTTTGTGATCCCATGACGTTTAAAATTTCTGTGCATTGTTACATCACAACTAGATCTGAACACAAAATTAGGCAAAAGATTTAGATTCAGTTTAGCAAGAAAGTTTATTAACATATGGAACATCAAAACCTTCTGGTAGTGCAGACAATGTAGTAAACAAACAATTCACTTGTTAAAAAAAAAAAGAAAATAAATCAGCAATCCTTTGACTCATTAAGACAGAAAGGCAACTGGATATCAACACATCTTTGAAATTTTTCAGAACTGAAAAAAAATCTAAGTAAAATACCTTGAAGATGTATTCACAAAAGGTATGAATAAATGTAAAGAATTTGAAATGGGGCTTCCCAAATCACAGAGAAGAATACTCTTAAGACTAAAACTGTCTGCAAGCACAGAAAAGTTCAGCTCATCATTACAAATAAACATCACTAAGCAGAGATGGGAATTTCAGAAAAAGTGGCCAACCAAAGAAAATATTTTTCCATCTGAAAAAAGGAAAAAAAGATACTACAGTAAATGCAAAATATTTTTCTTATTGCAAACAACATTGCACAACACCAAATTTTAAGGTTTTGAAATTCTCAGGAATTACTTTTCATTGTGATTTTTTTTTGCTCCATATATCTTTAGATTTTTACATTAGTTTTACATTATGACAAGAGTAAATTACTTACAGAAATTAAGACAAACTGTCTACAACCTGTCAGATGACTAACGTTTCATTTACATGTCAGTGTAATCATTTAATATTATTCTCCGATATGAAAACTTTCTATCAGATTCAATGTTTTGCTACACATGTAACAAAATTACACTGTCCACAACAATAATTTGTTTAAACCATGAGAAGTACATTGGAATCCACTCTAAGTGTGCTGTTTGCATTTTCTGCAAAACATATGTAATGACAGCTAACTTTGTTACTTCACTAGAACAACAATTTCTCCCTTTTGTAGGAGACCTCCAGAGGAAAGGCAGACAAATCCATAAATACAACAGATTAGATCCAATGCTGAACAGTCTGGAGGGCAGCAGTAAAAGTCCTGAGTGCAGGATGAGTTCCTCGATGAGACAGCAAGAGGGATCCTGCCTCGGCGTTGAACCCTGCTTCTTCAAGTTGTTTTGCAATTTCCTCTGCATCCCAGCCTCCTTCTGCCTGGTTAGCCAGCAAGTGGTCAATAAGGCGAGGGTAGAAGGCAGTAGATATGCACTTTACCACTAACTTGGCATTGAGGAGCAAGGAAAGTATTTCAGCATCACAATTGGAATCATCAACCTATAAAGAATGAAAAATCCATAGTAATTAAAAATGAATTACCAGATACATCCATCACCCAGAACATGCCATGACTGTTCTTACTGCACAGTGTGACCTTGGAACCAAGACTATATAGTGCTCTGAAAGGATTAATGATACATGCTTTGCGTATTTCAGAATACATAAAGAAGCATCTTTAACAGTCTCTGTTACATCCGGATAACTATTTGACCTGCATGAAGTTAAGGAACAAGAGTGCTTAATAACCTGGCTAGGATTACATGAAGAGGTTTATATCATTTTTTCACAGGTTTCAGTGCCCAGTGCAGAATTCACCACACCACTTACCTCCCTATAAGTAAGGACACCCTGAGAAAGGTCAGAGCAGAATACATTCTACTTCGGTCCTTTTTATTAATACGACACACTATATTCCATACTGACAGCACTCTCAAACTCGAGCAGATTTTCCAGAAGAATACACTCTGTTTTCCAAAAGTATTTGGAGTACACAATTGCTGCCCACGTGAGACACCCTGGATGTCTCAGAAAAAGGCATCTATTTCATACATTGGGACACGTTCTCTTGAAAATCTGTTCCACCACTTTACAAGTAACACTGCAGACTACATTAAATTCAGTTTCAGTTAATTTTGACCCAAGTCTTTCCTAGGTTCCTTGAAATGCATTGTTATTTTAATCAGCTTAGGTGGCATACAACTTCAAAAAGTGCAATTATAAAACAATACATATAACGCAGAAGGGGCCAAAGGAGGAGAAGGCAATGTTTTACATGCCTGGTACCTGCATACCAGCAAGTAATAAAAACCCGATAATCCAATTATTTGCTACCCTTTGAAGACCAATTCAGCTACAGCTGTTGAAGGACCACAGGGCACAACCACTATATACTGAGAGATTTGCCACCGACACTTGACAATTGAATTTAAGCTATTTTAAATCTAATTATCATCACAAAGCACTTAATCCTGAATCTTTTCCGACAACATTTGAAGTTTCCTTGCCTCTGCTCCCTCTTTGTTCATGTGTAACAGACAGCATCCATCCCTTTCCCCACCTTTACCACAAGCACTTTGTAACAGGCACTTCTTACTTATAACCCCACTCCCTATTCCATGAAGCATGAACCACCACTGCTCAGTGAGATGGAACAGAATCAATTTGCAGGGAGTGTATTTATTTTTCAGAAGGGTAACTGTGAACATAATTGTGATCTATCAGTCTAGAAAGCCAAACTTACTGGTGAGTATCCTTCTTACCCACACACATGCACTGTGAGAGATGGTAACATGGACCATGTAAAGTGGGAGATGACTCTCTTCAGTTTCCCTATACACAGTCAAAGACACAGAACCCTCAAGGCAAAAATCAGAACAGGTGTGTAATTTTCCCCTGAATGCACGGTACTACAGGACTCCTAAGTTTTGGCACCTTATTTAGAGGTATCAGTATTACATTTGCATGCAGAGGAACAGGGGTCATACGGGACTATCAGGAGTTCCTTGTATTGACGTAGATGAGAAACCTGCCACTAGCTTCAGAAGAAAGAATTTTCTTTGAAGTAATGACAAAGCCTTTTAGAAGAAAGGTCGTCACTGAATCTAAACAATTTCAGACTGATGAATATGTTTCTCCTCTGTGAAAGAGGTGAAAAGTCAGCAAGGTGACTGAAAGCATACATGTGATAAGAAACAGAAACAAAATGATTTGTCGGTCTGTTTTGGAAAAGATACACTCTTTGCAACATTAAATATAATTAAAAAAGGAAAAAAGATAACACATAAAATGTCATAGCATGAAAAGATACTCTACTTCATCTACCACAAAGCCTCAGATAAAAGACGCCAGGTGAGACTATTCCCCCAACAACTGTTTATCGCCCTTAATTTACTATTAATAACGCATGATTATTCCTTTTAGTTTACAACTTTCACTTCCTTTGAAACTTCAGAATTTTTCCAGAAAAGCAGAATGACTTTATCATATTAATCAGGTAGAGAGTCTGCTGTTTCACCCTCATGCTAGTTTTCCCACTACTTCATGTAGACATCTGTGGCTTTCTTTCCACTGAAATTTTAAACAATTTCCTCCAAGTCTTCAGCATCTTCACAATTTGTTATATAAATTTCTTATAGTTTACAAAGCTAAAACACAACAGAGGACAGCACTTCTAGGACCAGTTTTAAGGCTGGTTCTAAGAATTCTAGGGGTGTCCACTTTTTGTACTGCCTACTCTAAGTCTTTAAATAATTAAAAATTACTCTAGATTGTCTTATGCTAATTACTGAGACGCTTTCCTGTTGAAGACAATAAAATTCCTGGTGCTGGTATCTTGAAGCATATCATACAGCATAATAAACTATTAACCAGTTACCATCTTTTCTGAAACAGGAAGGTGGAGGGGTACTCTGCCCCACCTCTGAGCTCTGTATGCTCTATTCTTGGCTAGTATGTAGGCCACAACTTTAGCCAGTGCTTCAGTGTTTGATTTTATGAACAGAAACCACAAACAATAATTACAGTAATGAGATCAACAACAGATGGAAGGTCTGATTTATTTTTTAGGCTATTATTCGTTTAATGAAAAGTCCTATAGATTAGTGCAATTTTATATGCCAAAAATCTACAAATTGGAGAGACAGATAGGTCTGAAAGTAATATACATTTTTACAGCATAAAACATTAAACACCTGAGCTATACTATGGACATGAAGATGTCTGCATGTAACACAGAGACAGAGGGATCTGCCTGTACTCAGGCACGAACAAGATCATTGCGTCTTCGTACACAACAAAAGAGCAGACAAAACGTTCTTGGTTGTGTCTGACAGCCCACACTTCAGGCTGAATAGTACTGTAAGTTTAGTACAGTAGGTTTGACAAACTGAATTCAAGGCTGTCTGAAAATCTGGTCAGAAAGGGGAAATTTGCAGTGTTCCAGGTGACTGGACAGAGACAAAAGATGGCAACAGCCTAGAAAGCCAACAGTATACTGGGCTGCAACAACAGAGGCGTGGTCAGCAGGGAGAGGGAGGG
The DNA here is from genome assembly GCA_013399715.1 of Alectura lathami. Taxonomy (NCBI): domain Eukaryota; kingdom Metazoa; phylum Chordata; class Aves; order Galliformes; family Megapodiidae; genus Alectura; species Alectura lathami. The sequence continues at coordinate 25,184 of VXAV01011203.1, read as the reverse complement.
GATTGTCCCCTCTGCTCTGCCCTTTCGAGACCCCACCTGCAGAGCTGAGTCCAGGCCTGGGGCCCCCCAGCACAAGAAAGACGTGGAGCTGCTGGAGCAGGTCCAGAGGAGGCCACGAGGATAATCAGAGGGCTGGAGCACCTCCACTATGAACACAAGCTGAGGGAGCTGGTATTGGCTGGTATCTAAATTAAAGATGTAAGCATTCGAGTTCTCTCTCTGATGACTAACTCACTTCTGTAGACTGACTATCAATACATTTTCCTGCTAGAGGTTCATCTTCATCTAAAATTCCCAGAGACTGCATAGAAACAGGATTGCAACAGATGCACTCATAATTTCCACTGCTGCAGTGCTACAGCATTCTGCTTCAAACTGGGTTTGTACATTTTTTCTAATGTCTCTTTAATGCAAAATTTATAAAAGTGTCTGCATCTGCTGATGAAAAAACATGTCTCAGCAGGGCTCCCTTCAACAAGCACAGAAGCTAGGGCCTCTCTCCCTCTCTGTCTACAAGTCTTAATCTCTTTCTGCATATCCTCAGCAGGACGGGGAGGAGCCTCATCCCCAACTCCTAGGGAGGACACAGTCAAGCTGTTTCTGAACAACCCTGGCAAATGATCCGAACAAGCAGCAGCTGTACAACCTGTATTTACCCCTATGCTGAGTGCTGTATTTCTGAATCAGAATGACATTTGGTGTGTTATGCTGAACTCAGTGTTGTCAGTGTATAATTAGTAAGGTTTAAGCATGCCTGCCTGGGGCTTTGCCATCAGCACACTGATGTTACCAGCTGCAAATGGGCTCAGGCTTGAGGCAGTCAGCTCCACCAAGACAGCAGCTCTCCTGGGCGAGCACAGGCAAGGAGCCTGCAAGTTTTCAACAACCTTCAGTGCTAAACATGTAGGGGAAGATCAGCTTTGCCAAAAGGTGGCATCTTCAGACAAACTGGAAAGAGTAACTTGAGGCATCTAGGAAGCTTTACTGGTGAATCACTGACACCTCTGAAAAATCAAGTTGCCATAAACGCAACAAAATTTGTAGCATTGGTCCTGGAGAGCAGAGTCACATCTCATGTCAGTATCTAGTATTTTTACTGGTTGCTAGTACAGCCTACATGGACATTATACTCATTCTCATTTCCTTTGCCTAACTCAGTAAGGGATAGGTCAGGGTCTCAGCAATTCCCTGTCAGCACTTTCTGCGCAGGTGTCTAGAGGGTCTGCTATTAGCAACAGGCAATGTTTCATCCATAACTTACGCATTATAAAACCCATGGACTATGAAATATGGATACTAATGGAAAAGTAAGAGCTGTTGATGATTTAACAGCCAGAAAGAACTGAACCTGCCTTTTCCCCCAAGTACTACACTACTAGGAGGTAAACATGCTTTACATTTTAATCCTGAATGGAGTCTGTATAGCTATAGGATAAACAAGTAAGGGGGTAAGAAAATGAAGAGATCTAAAAGAAACTAGAAGAGTAAAAGAGAGAGAAAGATTGCTGTTAGGTTAAATATATATGATTTTACAAGATTTTTCTTAAGTAAGCCACACAAATTGAATAGCAATACATGACACAAGACAGTGGAAAAATAACTGGAAATTCTGTTATTTTCCCACATTCTTCATGATTATTCATATTACTTTTCTCAATAAATCATTTTGTAAAGGCAGTCTCAGTACTTCACCACTTAAAGTACAGGATGCAAACTGAGATACAGTATTATTTTAGATTACCTAAAAACATTTTCTAGTCCCACCTTCCATTAAAGCCTTGGCTGAAGAAAAATTTGCACTGATTTTATTAACTCCCATTTGTTAGCTATCCTAACAAATGGGAGTTAATGGGAAATTTTTCACTGAGAGAGTGGTGAGGCGCTGGAACAGGCTGCCCAGAGAAGCTGTGGATGCCCCATCCCTGGCTGTGTCCAAGGCCAGGCTGGATGGGTTCCTGGGCAGTTTGATCTAGTGAGCTAGTGGCTGGCAGCCCTGTCCACAGCAGAGGCGTTGGAATTAGATGATCTCTGAGGTCCCTTCCCACCCAAGCCATTCTATGATTCTATGATTCTAACAAGATATCTGCCAACAGGCAGCAGAACATTCAGTTGCTCTGACAGAATTATAAAAATCAGTTTTAATCTATGAAAGATAACCAAGTGTACAGGCAACACTGAAACTCTCCTAAAAAAAAAAAAAAAAATCTGACTTAAGGGCAAAGTCTAAGTCCCACTGGCTTAATAATAACTAATAAACTTATTTAAGCAAACTTTTAAAGTGTTATTATTTTTTTTAATTATTCACACACCACACAACACAGAGGAAGACTAGATACTTCTGTTATTGAAAACAGGCAATTGGCAGTTCGTAAAAAAGATGCACAATAAAAAGAGAGGTCTGCAATTTCAAAAAAGCTTACGCAAAATCTTGGTTGTTTTATTACAGGGAAAAGCTATACAATTCTTAGTATCAGCACTTCAGCATCATCCTTATAACTGTAAACATCCATAAAGCTGTCAGCAACATACAACAAATGGCCAACTAATACATCGTATCAGCAAGTGCTGTATTTTTCCTCACAGCCATGTTTGTGAGCTGTTCTAACACTATGTTGGGGAATCAATAGCTATGATTTTCTTTTGCCAGATGTTATTCGTCCTTTTCCTGTTTAATGTAAGCAGAAATGGGCTTCCTATGAAAAATTCATTAAAAGAACTACAAAAACCATTAACAGTCCTATTACTGTTGCTAAAAAGCAAAAAGTACACATACAAAAAGATACTGAATAAACAAAGACACAGCTAAGCAGAATATGCACTTTTAGTTGATAGAATAGCAACTAATGTAATCATAAGAGATGCATATAAATAAAGGAATAAGAGAGGCTTCCTACACTATACAGGAAGAGCTCTTACATTCAGCATGGCACTCTTCTGTGCTCGTTTCTTTTCTAACATCTCACATTCAAAGTAATGGGTAAACACTGTGCCTGATGGAGTGAAGGCAATAGTTACATTTTCAGCGACTTAAGATGAAATATTAGACCAAAGCTAAATGCTTTGAAAATCCTAGAATATGCGCCACTATTACAGAACTATATTCTCATATTAATACTGAATTTAGAAGAAAAATCAGGTTCTCAAACTTCCTCCTCCATAAGAAGGCCAAAAAGAATATTATTTCAGGAATGCACAGGTGTATGTACTAAGTGCTTTATATTAGCAAGAAGATAATATGGTTCCCAGCCCTAAAACTTCAATAAAATGTAATCAACCTAGAATGTAGAAAATCGAAAGCTGCAGCACACTGGAAGGAAAAGGGCAGTTATGAGAGCAAGACAATTAGCAGCCATTCAGAAAGTGCTACTGCACAGCACTGGGCTTTAACGGTAGTTAAATAAAGTGTACTCAGACCTAAAGTCCTGCTGGGAAGCTTAAGAGCTAGTCACTAACTCAGCAGCTTTCATCTGTTAACAAAAAAGTCAATTTTAAAAGGTTAACGGAACATACAGATGAGAAAGGGGATGCATGTATCAGATTGCTAGCTGCTTTTCTGTAAGATCGTCTTATTTTAAAAATTAAAAAAAAAAAAAAAAAGCTTTGCAGACCAATATCCACAGTTGTAGTTCTTAAATGAAAACTCTCAATATACCAAAGATAATCCACTGTTTTGGCAGCTAATATTTCGAAATTGATGTTTCGTGGAAAAATCAAAAATTTTGTATTTAATTTGTATAAAGACCAGGGAACAGGAACACCTTCCTAAAAAACTGTGGTTATTTCCTTAGAACAATAACCTCAACGAACAACAACTCCAAATGCAGACTGGATGTTCATCATGATAATGAGATTTTGATACATGCAGATATGTATTACACCTAACGTGCCCTTCCACCTTTCCTGCAACCACTTTAAATGTCCGTTCATTTTCTATGAAGCTGGTGCTTCATCCATTTCAGTAACACTTTTTTTTTTTTTTTTTTTGGGTAGGAAAATTAGCAACATAAAGGAAAGCAGATAAAACCTTTCTCAAGCAATTGAGAATAAAAGAGGAGGCGAGACTTAGGGCAGAATCCTAGGAAAAGCAAGATGCAGAGTATCTTCCCTAGGGAACAGAGGATGGTGTGAAAGTAGGGGATCTCACTACACTGTTTGTTAGTAACCAAGGAATCTGAAAAACTTGTTGCAATGGATTAAACTGGAGCAGAGGACCTTTGCATCTCTGAAAAAAGTTGCATTTTCAATCTGCATTCCAAGGTATCACATTTTTAAGGCTTTTTTGTTTTGAGGATGCTTATTTTAAAAACACATACACAGCTGCACTTCTATTTCCACAAAGGCAGCTTCATTTTGAAGCAGCATATTGGAATTTACCCTCAATTACTATTTTACATTGTAATATGGAACTAAGAGCTCCCTAAGAGACCGTACAGAATTCAGAAACGCTGTTTTCCTAAATAAATATTATACTTCTGGGGAACTTCAATGCAGTTATCCAGTCAGAAAGGAAAGTCATTCCTTCTCTCTTGCAGTAGACAGCTAGAGTGCAGAACACGGCTAACAAAATCCAATGAAGTCTTTCAGATTGTACATGCACAAAAGTTCATTTAGAAGTTTGAAGAAGTTTTAAACCCAGTTTTTGGGAGAAAAAAAAAAAAAAAAAAGGTAATACAATGCTTTTGTCTAGGAAAGTAGTTTTCATGATTTTAGGTGTTATTTCTTAACTGAAAGGAAAGTATGTAAGAAAAAAAAACTAGTACTGTAACTTTGTCCAAGAACTGAAAAAACACACAGTAATTTCAGTTCCTGTCCAAAGAAGAAACAGTATAAAAATGTTTAAAATTGCGAAAAATCCCCAAACATACAGTCCTGCATTTTAACCATTCTACAGAACAAAAAAGAACTGTAACAACTCACCAGATGCCAAGTTTGTCAGAAACCTGCTAACTCATTTGTTGTACTTTGATCACTTAAAAGAATAATAAAATGCAAGATAGACACAAAGAGATAACAATCTACCTTACATAACACAATAGTTTCTGTCCCATCACATCGACTTGCAATAGCTTACTGATAATTTAAAGGAAGTGCTGTCAGTTTTAATCACCTCAAGTATACATAAAAGATCTTACGAGCCCGGTGTTACAGCTCCCTGTGGACACAATAGCTGTGGAAAATCTTAATAATGATAAGGTCTCAACAGTCTCTGCTTACCAAGATAGTAGGTAAGAGAAGAGAACTAATTTATTACCATGCACTCTGAAAGGTGGTTAATTCAAGTGCTCATACCTTAGCAACAGCTGTTATCTCCTTCAGTGCCACAGAATGAAGATCTTGATCCTTGCTTTCCACCAGCAGTTTCAGGGATGGCAGCAAGAGGGACTGGTTAAGCAGCAACAAGCATAATTCTTTTATACACTGAAAATAAAAGAAAACTCATTCAGCAAGATCTCTGGAGATATTAACATCATCATTCATACTAAAATCCATGAAAATTCTGTGTCAAATGCAAAATGAAAACCAACCTCTAAAACAAATGAACTCCCTGATTAAAATAACTCTTCAGAAACTTGAACAGACAAATTTTAAAAAATATGGAATGCAGGGTGTTTATTGCATTAAGACTAGGCAGGCACTGAATCAGCATCACTATCCAGAGTTTCACTGGAAAAGTAACAAAGCAATCACAGCCCTCTCTGGGATTAATGTATTTGTGCTTAGTGAAATACTGCAAAGCACAGGAAGAAATTTAACAGACACCTCTGATACTTCTGTAACTCAATTACACAATCGTAAAAGTGGAACAAATCAAAGAGGAAATAACCGTACATTCCATAACACTATGTTGCAAAACCATTTCAAACTTTGTATAAAGTTTTATACATTATGAAAGGACAGAAATTTATTTTCCCTCTTTCATATAATTTCTCATATTTTATAATACAGCACAAATGTAGCAGCATAAAGCTGATGCAGTAAGAAACTGGTCATCTTTTTAAAAAACTATGCGTTTCCAAATCTGCATGGCAGCCAAGTCTTCCAGGGCTGTTTCACCACAGCCTTCAAAAAACAACAGTTTTCAAAGGACAGCTGAAGACTACTTTGAGGGAACGCAAACCATTTTTTAAAATCTTCTGAAGTTTAATGGCAAGCATAACAATTTGATGACCAGAATACAACCACACTTGTAGCAGCATAGCGTTGGTAGCTGTAAATCGAAAAACCTACAAATTATTCAAAGAAAAATGTTAAAGGCTTCAGCAGTCAGGTACTGCACAAACACTTGGCCTGGTACAAAGCACTGGCCAAACCGCTTGGTTTGGTACAGGAAGCTACCTAATTGCACATTGCTCAGCCTCTTCTAAATGTATACGTTCAAGAAACAGCAGCTAGCAGGATGAGTTATTCTGCATTGCCCTCTCTGCACTTGGGCAAGACTTGTTCTCTTACCCAGACTTGTTCCTTTAAACCTATATTCTGCCACTAGTGATTGTTAGTAATCAGTCGTATGCTCATTAAACTCTTGATGTCATATTGCACTGCATTCCTTTTGACAAGTATGCTTGATGTACCAGCAAATCGACTAAATGCAAAGTTAGAGATTCACTCTACAAATCTCCTTGCAATAAATGCAGCTTATGTTCAGTAATTTCAAAAATAATTTCTGAATCATAAGATACACAACCTGAACAAAACAGCAATTTTACCATAATTGGTTACTTTTTCTACTTGAAAGGCTCTCAAAACTAAACGGAGAAGCAGCACCATAAGAAATAACCCACAAAAAGGCTTTCTAAAAGAACCCAAAGCCATATTTTGTGATTGTGCGAGGAAGAAAAGGAAACTAAGCAAAGTGCACAATGTAACTAGGTACAGTACGAGTTTAAAGCCACAGGTCAGGGAGACCAATGATGCAGATGTTGAATGAGTTTGCTATCTCATTGCACTGCTTTAAAATAAAAAAAAATTATATCACTCAGCAAGCAAATGTAACAGTAACGTATTTTAACTTACTTATTTTCAAAGCAGTAACACTGAACTCAGATGACACACCACTGTTTTGTTTGCTTCTTAGATGCTTCAAGACTATGCTCTAGTACTGGTTATACATTCTAATGGGACATTCTCTAAAGCAATCTGCTTTGTTCATCACACAGGCATAAAGACCTCAAGAGAAGAGAGCAAACCCTTAGCTATCCCATTAAATTAGCAGATTTTGAAGCCGAAGTTCATTAGATTTCAGGTAGTTACAAGTCAATATGACTTGAGTAACTTTGAGTCTGACTTTAATGTGTCTAGGAGATGGCAGATATCCAGTCTTACCTACAAAAAATGTTAAAATAAAGGGAATCCATCATTTCTCTTCAAGCAAAAGTACATTCCAGTGATTTCTATGCTTGCTATGCATTTCTTTAATTTGCTTCCGTTCTCCCTGGAAATATCTACAGACTACCATCAAGCCACTTCTCAGTCTCCCATAAGGCAATACACTGAACTCCTTCAGTCTCCATTTTCAGATATTTTAACCTGTGCACTAACATCTGCAGGCTCTCTCTTTTGTCCCTCATGTTTCAGCATCATTTCTAAATGCAGCCATACTGACGGGGTGCCATATTCTCACTAGTGGTTTATAGATACAGGCACTTCTTACCCACCCTTCTTCACCTGATATCTTTTATCTTATGGTAAGACTACACCGCCTCTGTTTTCCTGGTACTCTTGTAACTTGACAACATGATTAAAGACAAACCACTACAAAAAATCCAGTACCAAAAAGTCAATAAAAATGTCTTTATTGCCTTAATTTTCATTAAAAGATGTCAATGAAATAATCAATTAATAGTTGACGATAATAATGGGTGAGATTTCAGCACTGAAAATTCAGTCTAGAATTCAACAAACAAATAAATAAATAAATAAATAAATAAATAAATAAATGTTTCCAGGACTGAAGAATTCACCCCAAGCATCCACAGAAATAATAAATTAAGAAGTTAAGAGACATCACCCTTGATAACAAGGCTGGAAAAGAGAAATGCAGGCTGTCCTTTACACACAGAAGGAAGTCAACACACAAGAGGAAAAGGATTTGTACCCCCAAATCCCTTTTGCCAGGGCTCTGCTCAACCCTTTCATCCCCCAGCTTGTATTGATATTGATTGGGTTGCCGTGACCCAGGTGCAAGACCTTGCATTTGGCTTTGTTGAAGCTCATGATGTTCTCCTGGGCCCACTGCTCCAGCCTGTCTAGGTCTCTCTGGATGGCATCCCGTCCCTCAGGCGTATCGACTGCCCCCCACAGCTTGGTGCCATCTTCTGCAAACTTGCTGAGGGTGCACTCAATCCCACTGTTGATGTCATTGATGAAGATATTGAAGAGTACTGGTCCCAGAACAGGCCCCTGAGGGTCACCACTCGTCACTGATCTCCATCTGGACACTGAGCCATTGACCATCACTCTTTGAGTATGATCTTGCAACAGTTCCTCATCCACTGAACAATCCACCCATTAAATCCATATCTCTCCTCCATATATTCAGAGGAGTCACATTTCAACACAACAGAAGGATTTGGCCCTTGCTAAAGAGATGAATCAGGAAGTGCAGGGAAGTGCAGGAGCAGACATAGTCCTAATATGCATTCCAAGCAAGTAAAACAATACTTATTTCAATGTAGAGGAATGAAAAAATATATCCAGTGAATAATGCAAATAAAATCAAACAAAAAAGACCCCCACATACACAGATACAAAGATTAAAGTTCTGCAAATCCCCAGAAGACAGTAGAAAAGAGAAAGAGCTTGGCTGTAAACAAACAAACAAAACAAAAAAACTAGAAAGACTAGTAGAATGAAGAATTTAAAACTAAAAAAAAAAAAAAAAAGAAGATTTCTGATTAAATTTGCATCTAAAGAAACAGTTTTTCAAACTTCTAGACCATCATTACTTGAAGTTACATTTTTTTTTTTTTTCCATCACAACCTTTGGACTTCAGAATGGAAATGTTATCCATGTTGATAAAACCATCTCTGAGTTTTTCAGAATTCTGTCACTCTAGGTTTCTCCTCTTAACCAGTGTATTTATTGAAAATAAAAATCACTTGAATAGGTTATTTGTCACCAATCAGATTTTCATCTTATTTAACCATCTAGGTTCAACTCCCATTTGTGCACTTAATCACTGTAGCTGCACAGAAGAAAGTTACTGAAATTTACCCATGTCATTCCCCCTCTTCCCAAGCAGAAACTTAAAACAGTACAGTCTGTATTCTAGGTAATCGTACAATTAAACATTGCAGTGCAGCTCCTGTTGCTGTATAACATTGTAGTCACAGAAATGGTACGTGAAGTTGGTAAAGCCAGCCTGGTTCCCAAGCATGAAATATGTTTTACTAGTAATAAATCTTCATATCGCATCCGTATAGTCACACCTATATGTAGGGTCCTTCCAACACCTTGTACCTTTAAAACCAAGGCTCCTCTAACTAAAGCTGCCAACCAACACCAAAACAGTGAGTAAATAATGAACCTGTTATGGAATTCAAGAAAAAGTTCACTTAAAGGTGAGGAAATCACAAGCCATACTTGAGCAGAACTCTTGGTAACTGATTGCTGCAAGATAATGACCTTCACTGGGATTTGTCTTCCTGGTTCACTAAAGTGAGTTACAACATTCTGCTTCAGCAAAGTTTGACTACCCCCATGCACAAAGTAAGATCACAAGTTTATGAGCTGTGATGCACCACTCAACACCATGTAAAGAACACTTATGTACGCCCATCCCAAGGATACAGAATCCAGCCTTGCACCAAAATTTTTGGTAGAATGAGTAAATTAATAAATGTATTTATCATCTCAATTTACTGACAATTTCTGGAGTCATATTTTAAACAGACTTTAAACTTAACTGAAATCAGACTGACTACTAGAAAAAGATAGCACCCCCCCCCCCACTACT
>VXAV01011203.1:0-15208 GCA_013399715.1 Alectura lathami | reverse complement strand
CATCTGTCTATTTTAAAACAGAATGTGTTGTTTCTGTTCTGCTTATAGTCTTAACGTAAGTTGTTTTCTATAGCAAAGGCTATGACTGTGTGAAGACAATTATAAGGGATTAATCAACTTAGTAAAATATTCACAGGACTACTCTAAAGTTGTGTGAAGTTTATTAAGCACTTCTCAAACCTGTCCCTGTTAGCATGCAATGTTTATGCACAGAACGCTTCAATAATTTCACACTTTAGAGATGCTTATATTGAAGTATGCATACACAGTTAAGGAAGACAGAATATTATGATTATTACAAAGAAATTGCTTATATATAAATTTTTATCACCAACATGTTTTTCATGGTTTCCTCACTAAACCTTTATAGTTATGAGAGAAAATTACTGACTCTTTAATGAGCAGCTTTTGCCACTCTGATTTCAACAGCAATACACTAATAAAGTCTTTCTGCAAGTACTTCAATGAATAATCTACACTGACCTCTAAAGGTCAAATATAACTAGCTCCTAAGTCAATTCCAACCCAAAAAAAACATCCATGATGTGATCCAGTGAAGTTCTGAATACCTCCTACGATGAACAATCCACATCTGCTCTAGGCAAGCACATATTCCAATGTTTCATCACTTTAATGGAGAAAAACTTATTCCTTGCACGTAATCAGAATTTTTGCTGTTGTAACTTCTCTCTGGTGCCTCATGTTCAGTCACTGAGCACCTCTAAGAGGTTGTCTGTCTCCTCTACATATTTCCACTTCCATGCATTTAAAAACAGCAATATTATTATCTCCCTCCCATCTCTTCTTAAAATGGAATGGACCCAATACTCTCAGTCTCACTGCATGTATTGTATATCAACCACCTAATAATGTTGCGAGCTCTCCACAGGACTTGTTCTAGTAAGGCAATATCATTCTTGTACTTGAGACCTCAAAACAGGACTCGTACCCAGGATACTCAACATTAAAGCTTACCTCAACAGGGAGCTTGTGCTTAGTGTCATACAAAGAACGGCAGATTTTCAAAATTTCCTGTCCCGTGCTCTCCTTTTCCTCAGGCGGGTATCTCTGTAGCATAACAGTAACCAGTTTCACCCATGGATTAGCATTTCCACACGATCTGCCCATAAAACACAAAGTTTTACTATATATATATATATACACACGCATATGTATAGATACACACACAGGCACAGTTTTCTTTAGCGTTTTGTGTGTGTGTGTGTGTGTGAATTAAAGTACAACCTAATGAAATAGAGAGGAAAAAAATTTGAGACGTTAATGTCTTGATGCCATCCTTCTTTCAATGCAACAAAGCAGTTAAAAGTATTTTAAATTATTACATACTATTACAATGCCTGAGGAACCACACACCAGTTAAAGATCAACAGAATTGGAATAATGCAGGAACAGCTTCTCCTGGCTTTGCACCAACTGATTTCCCAAGCAAAATGCTATTGAGGGAGGGGTGACAAGAAATCAGCAGTCCTCATTTTGTTAGCTTTGATCACATTCTAACATCTGACTCTCAAGTATCTGCCTCGTTTCTTTGTGGAGAAAAAATTTACAAGACTCAGGTTGTAATTTTCATGTTCAACGATCACAAAAATAAATATTTTAAATATCTATATCTATCTATATAAAAAGCCCATCCAAACAGAGTGAAATTACATGCAACTATACTTTTCTGTTGGTAGATATGGATGCAGATGATATTTTGTTTTTCCAAATATTTAAGATGTCCTTTCCATTCCATATAGAACTTAAAATCATAGAATCACCTGGATTGGAAAAGCCCTTCAAGATCAGCAAGTCCAACCATCAACCTGACTACTAAGTCCCATCACTAAACCTCCAGGCATGGGGACTCCACCACCTTCCCGGGCTGCCTGTTCTAATGTTTGGTCATCTCCTCTGGGAAGAAGTTCTTTTTAATTTCCAATCTAAACCTCCTTTGGAACAACCAATTTGCTCACCTCCTATCACTTCTCACCTGATAAAAGAGACCAGCACTCTCCTCACCGCAACCTCCTTTCAGGTAGTTGTAGGAAAGCAATGAGGTCTCCCCTCGGCCTCCTTTTCTCCAGACTAGACAACTCCAGTTCCCTCAGCTTCATTGCTCTTTGGGTACACTCAAGCAACTCAGTAACCTTCTTGTAGTGATGGACTTAAAACTGAGCACAGCTTCATCTAGTATCACTGTTACATCATCAGCCTTAAACAGAAGGCAGACAGTAGACATACCTAAATTTTATCAGGCAAGCTGGCAAAGTCAACATTTACAATGAAGTTTCATTGCTGGAACATTTCTTGGCCTACGGCTACTATTTGCTAGGTCACAGAGACGTTTGGCTACTTTTGGCAGTGCTAGGTGTACTTGCTAGGACTGGAGGTACTGACAGAAATGGGTAGCAGACTGAAGCTCTTAAACAACAGCATGAAGGAACTCACACACATTGCCATTTTGTGAACATGAATTTAGTTAGTTAATGCATTTCAATACACATCTATAACGGACTACCATCATGCATGACAGCGTAGATGAGACCGTATAAAGCCACAGTAACACAGCTGCTATGTTCATCTGTGCATAAAATCTGGAACGCACAAAAGGTGGTTTGAAAATCACCTCAACCCCTGGACACTAAAATGAGATTTTTTTGCTGTTGCTATTTGATGAGGGGAAAAAAAAATCACAGAAAGAACAAATCTGGTAGGTTAGTCTTATAATTCACTGTAAATTAAGATACTTGTTCAGCACAAGTGGGAAGGAGCAGTGAAGTGCTTTGAAAGTGCTGCTTTTCAATGGTATTATTTAGCAGCAATTGTTGAAAGTAACATAATAAATATAGCAGCAAATGGAGTCTGTTAAAAGAATCAGTTGGGCTGACACATACCAAGGAACAGCTCTGACAATTCAGGAGAGGGCAACTGCCAACACCTGCTATTTCATATATATATATAAAACAGCTTCACATGAAGCTGTCAATATATTCTAACACAAAAAAGAAAGAAAAAAAAACAGACAAAAGATGCTAGGAGCAGGTAACTTTGAATGCAAACTAAATGGAAGTCATTATTTTTATTCTTTTTGACAACTTAATTGAGCCTTTCCATCAGTCACAGTCATTGAACAAACTGCTGCCATGAGTCTGGCTGGAAGCAGCACAGCTCCTCTCCTCCTCTCATTCCAACCTGAAGGGTTGAACCCAAAAAGAAGCCAACTTATTTGACAAGCAGAACATGATGCACTTGATCTATGAACCACCAATAAGGTCAGGAGAAGAAAAAAATGCAACTCCATCTTTGCCACTAGCTAAATTAATAGCTCCTGCTATGTGATCCATCTCTTGCTTAAAGGCATGGAGAGTCATCATGAATTTCCATTTTTATAGCTGCTGCCTCCAGAGTACATTAAGAAAACCTGGAAGAATTTTCCATTAGAAAGGAAAAACAAAAATCACACTCCAAAGCACAGTTAGAAATAGTCAGAAAGAAACAGAACAGTTAGAAAAGTTAGAAGTAACTGGAAAGATGTAAGACCATCCAAGAAATAAACTTGTACATGGTGAGCCTTAAGCATCAGATAAATATACATATGTATACACATATGAAGCTTTATACAAAGCATATACACCTATAAAAGCTTTTCTGACAAATAATTGTACTTTCTGAAAATTTTATAATTTTATTTTTCGTATAATTATTTTGAATACTTCTCTGGTCTATGAACAAATAGAAATTACCTGCCATCTCTACATAAAAACAAGATTCAGTCACCAAAAAACTGACACACACAGGTAGAATTTAGCTTTCTTCTTTCCCAAATGTTACCTTAGTTCAAATACGGTTAAAAATATACATATATAAATTAAATGCTTTTTCCATGTTAAGATTTATTTTGCAATTAAGACATTATTTTATTGCACCAAACAAAAGAAGTATTTAGAGGGAAATTTTCTGTTAAGTAAAAAAGTGAATTAAGCTATTCAGCCCCCAAAATCAGGTCCAAAACACCATATTAATATTTAAAATGAATATTAAAAATGCTCTTTGAATGTTGGCATTCCAAAGGGCAAGTTTCAAATAACTCCAGAGCTTTGAGTATTGTTACTTTTTTTTTTTTTTTTAATTATTATGAGACACCCAGACAGAAAAACATGCATGCATAACACGGGTGTTATTCAGCGCTGACTGAACAACCAAGCCATCTCCACGGGTTCCTCACAGTGAACATGGCATATTATGATACGAAAAGAACTGTATCTGCAGGTGAATAATGAGCATTCTTTTGTCAGAGTATTTTTAAATATATGAACTCAAAAAGAAAAGTCAAAGACTGATGTTTCTTACAGCAGGCATAAAAGTTCTTACAAAAAAAAAAAAAAGAAAAACACACTAAAAAAAGAAACAACAGGAAGTTCTTTTACTTTTCAGTCCTCTTGAGCCTTTATGAAATCTAATTCTTTTTCTAGTTTTACATTCAATTAAATAAAGTGTTGTTAGGTTGAAAATCAAAATGTTAAGTATTCTGATAACTCAGACTTAAATTCCCCAGTTTGTGCAGATATCATCACACATACAATAAACAATCAGTTAGCAACAATGGCTTTTTTATAAAATAGAGCAGGAACAAATAAGTAAGACCAGAAAAAAAAAAAAAAATCTGATACATATGGCTAAACATTGGCATAATTGCTTACAGTTTCACTCAAGAATTTCTTAATACAACTTGCTCTAAAAACAGGATTATTGAAGGCGATCCTGCTTTACACTGTAGGTTTTTCAGAAACTTGCAGGAGGAACATTTAAAAAAACTCTAAGCTGGTAAAGATACTTGCGTGCTATTGACATGGAACATGCGACAGAGACAGAACGGAGAGGTACAAGTAATGCAAGATGAGAAGACCTCAGAGCAGGGCAGACTGCCGGCAGCCTTGCCACAAATACAGGCATGAGTATATGATGACGACTGCCAGTGCCAACAGGGGAAGAAAAAGTTTAAATAAAGAAGGCAGAAAGTACCAAAAATTGTTGTTGTTGTTTTCGTTGTTATTGGGTTTGGGGTTTTGATTGTGTTGCTTTTTTTTTTTTTTTTTTTNNATTTTTTTTTTTTTTTTTTTTTTGATCACTGCTGGGCCTCATACTTACAACATAGCCTCTGTTTCTTTCTTGCTGGCCTGAATGATTCCAGGATTTACAAAGCAAAGTAACTTGAATTAATAAAATTCAAAATAATTAAAATGAAATGTAAATTATTCCCAGACAGTAAATAAAGGCAGTTACAAAGATCTGTCTACTTGAGATGAGTTTATAAAACGAATACTCTCCCATACTGAAGGATACTGAAGAGCTGTGGCTGATTTTTTTAAACCAATCATACTTGAGGTGGTAGGACTGAGGGTGGAATGAGGACAGAACTTCATTTCAGGAGCATTATTAAATGTTAATGTTTTGAGTTTACTCAAATTCATTTCGATGACAGCACACATTATAAAAGCCACAAATCAGTTTCAGAATGTTTCTGCACACAAAATGTATTAGTACTATACACACAAATGATACACATTTTATACTTTATTTTTTAAAAAAAGTAATTTATTTTGTAACCTAGACTTAAATTTAGGTTAAGTCCTTTTAAGGTATGTAATGCTTGTCCATTAGACATGTTAAAAAAAATAATAATAATTAAAAAAAAGTAGATCAAGAAACCCTCCAAAACCCCAAACTCCAAAACCTCCTTGACTGAGCTTATACAATTAAGCAGGGGGAAAAGGAAACTTACAAAAATCCCTCATAAATGTGATCATGCTGACTAGTATTAAAGCATCATGAGTGTTCCTTGAAAGCACTAGAAATGAGCTAGGAAGAACATCCAACCACAGTACATGTTCCTGCTATTACAGAATTTATAAAGCATTTAGCCTTGCAAGTATTGTTAGTAACAGAAACAACAGAGATAACAACAGGGAAGCAAGAGGAACACAAAGCGCCCAGGCAAGAGGAAAAATGTCCCATATTGGATACATTTTTCTTTTGGGACAATTCCTAGCAGGAAAGAGAAAACTGAATAATCATTGACTTATCAATAAATAAATAAATGAATAATAAACAAACTAGAGATTCAACACTCCTACTTAGAAAATAACAACAGAAAAAAAAAATGGGCCGTGGGCAGGAGAATGATATCTCTGTCACTTTGAAGATGCAGACTCAATTCTCTTCTTCCTAAGCAAAACACTGCTAAGAAAACAAAGACAACAGATTGCAAGGTCTTTCCCACTCCTCAAGCTAGCAGAAGGAACTGAAGAATGAAACAATAGGATACCTACACCTTATGCTTCTTTGTGTTTCCCCACTTTGAGGGAAAAAAAAAAAAAAAAGTAAACCGCAAAAAATTGTTTCCTATGAACATAGTTGGCTGCCCCCTAATCAAATTTGTTTTAATTTTTGTTGTCTAGAGTTTCAATATCTCAAGTAAATATAGAAAATCTGATCTACTTTTTATTTGCCTGTAAATAATGAATGTGAATTTACTGCTGAGCTCAGGAAAACTTGTAACTTCTGCACTGTAAACCACATTATGGAATTGTGAGAGTCAGAGATTCTACATGAAACCAGTAAAAGTGGCTATTGCTAGTGAAAGAAAAGGGGGCAGTTACTCCTGAAGGATTTTCAGTGCCTCCTGGCAAAGTCAAAGCAGTCAAGACACCAAAGTTTAGTGATAATAAATTATTTAAAAAGCAGAAATAAAAATGAAAATCTAATTACAGCGTAAACTTTGCAGTTTGTTCTTCCTTAAAACTTTATGCTAAGACACAGGCCAGTCAGTATGGCATCGATCTCTGGGAAGGAGATGAAGCAAATCTCCCTAGAAGCATTTCCAAGCATATGAAGGACACAGAGGGGACTGAGATGATTAATCAGCAGGGACTTAAAAAGGAGCAACCGTTCCTGACCCCCTCATAGCCATCTATGAATGAAATAACTGGTTTGGTGGATGACAGTTGATGTTACATACCTTCCTTCAGCAATCCTTCAACACTGAGGTATTAAAACTTAAAGAGAACTTTGTTTTTTTTTTTTTTTTGACACTGAGAGAAGCCAAATGCTGGAACAGGTTGCCCAGAAAGGATGTGGAGCCTCCAATCTTGGAGATATTCAAGATTCCAACAAAGCAATGGCCTTGGGCAACCTGCTCTAGCTGACCCTGCTTTCAGCAGACAAGTAGCGCAGTAGAAGACTTTCAGAGATCCCTTCTGACCCTCACTACTGTTAACAGTATGAAAATCACAGAATCACACACCTACCAGGTTGCAAGTTCATTTACCCTGCTCTCTTGCACCTTATTTTAGCTACACTGATTTCTTTATGTCAAAATTGTGACTATATAAATGTTTAGGAGCTATACTAACTCCCTTAGACCCTAAATGACTTATAATACAGGTGTTCTAACTATCTTGTACAAATTTTCAGACTTCACAGATCTTGGAAGTAAGATGTATCCCACCTCTGAAATTTAATCCACTTGAATTGTGAGCACAAATAGCATTTAATCATTACTTTGTCTTCTCATCTTCTCATCTTCACTTGAGGAAGAGAGTCTGAAGGAACAGAACACCAACTGGGAGATAAATAATTTTCAATTCTGTTATAGAACAGTAGACAAGAACCGTCTATTTCTAAGAGTTCTCCTTTCACAGAAACTTTTCTGTTTTTGTCTTTCTGTTCACTACCTTGAACAAAGTTTGGCAGTACCTATATACTGGGAGGCATCACATTTTTCAATTACAATTAAAACAAAACTAAAAAAGGAAAGTTGGAATATGAATTTGTGACAGATCATTCAGCAGTCCTTGGAATTTTTAATGCACTGAAGAGAAGATTTGGTTCTTAAAACTGTCATAAAGGATTGAGATAAACTATCACCCAGAATTTACAAACAAAATGCAGGCTTGAAGGTGAATAACCTTTACAGATTGGTTTCTAATAGATAGTTATCTACCAGTACACAAAAGAATTACTGTTCATTAAAAGTAACTCCAAACATTTCTGATAAATCAATGCATATAAACACTTTGAGGAGTGCAGTCCCCAAATTGAAACTGGTTGCAGCTGATGTCCCAAAGTTATCCAAAGAAAGTATCATTTAATGTCTTGTCCTGGTTTCAGCTGGCAGAGTTGATTTTTCTTCATAGCGTCTGGTATGATGCTACCTTTACGCTTTGGGAGAGAAACAATGTTGATAACACACCCATGTTTTAGTTGTTGCTGTACAGAGACAAGGACATTTCAGTTTCTCAGCTTCTCTTACAGTCCTGCCAGTGAGGACTGTAAGAGTCCAGTGCTGGAGGGGGTCACAATGAGCAGGAAGGGTACAGAACAAGGGCAGCTGACCTGAACTGGCCAAAGGGATATTCCATACCATATGGCATCATGTGAAAAAAAAACCATGCAAAGGGAACAGCGAAGGGGAGTTTGCTGGAGGGCACACACTGCTGGGGACTGGCTGGGCATCAGTCGGCGGGTGGTGAGAAATGGTACGGGGCATCGCTTGGTTTGTAAACATATACACATGCATATATACACATATATATTATTATCCTTTTCTCTTTTCCTTTTCTGTCTTAGTAAATAGTTTTTATCTCAATCTATGAGTTCTACTTTTATTTTGATTCTTTCCCCCATCCCACTGGGAGGGGAGGAAGTAAGCGAAAGGCTGTGTGGTGCTTGGCTGTCCGCTGGGTTAAGCCACAACATGTCTCTAACCTAACTATGGTCAGATGAAACATGGCACATAGCGCTGCCTAGACGAAAAGTATTACGGCTGTGCTTGAAGGATACTTGACTATTCCCTTTACGTTTTAACACGGGATTTTACAAATCCTTGTATGGTAGAAGACTGCATCAGTTGCAGAATAGAGCAGCAAAAATTGTTATCTTTAAGTACATTCAGTAAGTCATAGACAAAAACAAAAGAACTGAAAAAAAATTACAGGCTAGATGTTCCAAATTAACAGTTGCAATGAACAGTTGCAATAAATACTCATTTTGATGGGTACAATGCTGAGACTTAAAATATTATCATTTATATTTTTGGGCAAGTATGTACTGGATATGTTTTGGTATTTTGTTCAGAGATAGAAGTAACAGGTAGTGAAACGAGAAATGAGAGATGATACCACTGCTTGGCAGCATTACCCTCATAGACCTTCTACAGCTTATCTTCCACATCTGAACATTATCTTTCAAAACCTTTTCTGCAAAGCGTAACTTCGAGTAGAAGAAAAAAATCCAGAACATTCTATTCCTTTTCAGGGATTTTGTACATATTGCCAAAAAGAGTGAAGTATGCATCTTTAAGCTCTTGAAGAATCCTCCTGCACAACAGCTTGGGCAATAAAATTGTTCTGTCTCCTCCAGGATGCACACTATATACATGTATCTATTTTCCACCAGAAACTGATTCAATACTGCTTTAAATAAAGCACTTATTTTTCCCGAAATATATTATTTCAAAAGGTCATACACCTCTTAACCATGTTTGAATTCCTTGACTGGAAACTACATGATATTACCAAACAACAGAACTTAGAGCTCTTTTTGTTTGAAGAAATGCTCACCTGCTGCTCATTTCCACAGGTGGCCAAGCTTGAAGGAGTAAAACCAAGTGCTGAAACTCACATGGACTGTGACAAGATTCCAGAAGCCCCATGAAGAGATCATACCTTTTTTCTTCATTTTCAGTATCTGTTATCTCTACCTGAAAGAAAAACATTTTAAAATCAAGGATTTAAATGCAACAAGCTAAATGTGAAGGACATCACTGTTGTAAAACAATGCAGGAACACACTCAATGTAATTTTCCCAGGAAGCCATTTTCTTTCTTCTCATTTTCAGTCACATGCAAATAAAACAAGAAAGCACACAAACAACAGGAAATGATTTAGGTGTATGTTCTTCAAGTAATATACCTCCAAAGAACTAGATGCATTGATTAGTTCTGGGAGTCTTACATCTGTCTTCTTCAAACATCTAAAAATTCCTTAAATTTCCTTTTTTCTCTGTATACATAGTTTTAAATAACAGGCATGTCCAGCACTTCTATAAGATATATTGCTCTCACTTATCTGTGAGAATTCAATAGTTTTATCTCAGTTTGCATCATATAATCTTTGCTCCTAGAAGAAGGAGTATTGGAAGATGATTTCAAATCCATTTTCTCAATGAAGAACTTCCGCTGACAAGCACTGTAGTATTTCTCTGAATACGTATTTGAGCTTAACAAAAACAAAAACCCCATCATGCAGCCTCCTGACAACCCTGTCTCAGGAAGTGTCCACAAAATCAGAGTGGCTTGGGTTGGAAGGGACCTCAGACATCATCTAGTTCCAACCCCCATCTAAGTTCAAAACATGCAGCTGCTGTCAGAAGTTGTCTTCACTTCAGCTGATGACAGGTTCAGGTCAATTACAAATAATTGCTGCCTGCAGTTTGCATGGGGAAAAAAAAAAAGTGCAAGGTAAAAGGTTTGACCATTGCACAAGACATAAATGAGAACAAACTCACTACTAAATGAGAAGCAGCTTATGTTTAAACGTTTGGGTATCACACATTTGTGGCTTTCACAAATAAAATAACTATTCCTTGTCTGCCAACACATAAAAGTTCTCACAGTTTAAAAATAATTTGTTACAAGGTAGCTTTCTTTCTCTTATTCACACATTAACACTGAATTTTTCCTCCAAACCTCAAAAACTTCCTGGAAATGAATCACATTAGTTTCATCTTATAATTCAGCTGACAGTACACAGCATTAAATGTTAAATTTTTTGTTTTAGCCTAAGTATTTCTAAGGCTTCAAACATGGATGAAGTTTTCCTTAGTTCTACAGTTACTTTGAAAGATTAAAGATTGTATTCCCATCTTCTCAAAGTGACTCTGATACATCAAGGAGAAGTTTTTCAAAAGAGGTAGGAAAACAAAAGATTACTGATGCATTTATTGAGTTGCCTACATAAACTTATGACTTTAAAATATTTAGTGTTGAAAACTTTACTTCTTTCTCCAGGGTGTATGTGGAAGTACTGAATATGAAAACATTTTAGATAGAGAAGAAATGTTTCTGAAATCTGTTCATTTAAAATACTTCCCTGTGTTGCACATGTCACACAGCAGAAACAAGTTACCTTGTAGGGGTACTTGTAGTACCCCTAAATTCCATCTATACTTCCTGAGATGAAACAGAGTTGTTTTCAATATTTAAACCACAAGGCTGAAAAGAAAAGGGAGAACAGGAAAGGATAAAAGGAATGTAAGATATCCTAACCTCTAAGGTTCAAAAATATTTAGCAATCTAGCAAATTACATAGCTAGACAACAGAATCTCTCACATATGGCTTCACCCATCCCCAAATTTCTTTTTCAGATAAGCAGCTCTAAGTTTTAGACCAAACAGCTAGCATTACAGATGGTCCATTGAGTACATCATAAGATATTTGCACAAGCAGCATGTTACTTCAGAACACAGACTGAATGTTCAAATACCTTCAATGACAGATGTAAGAATGACAAGAAATGGCAGAGACAATATCAGTATTAAAAGATGACATGAACTGTCACAGAAATTGAGCCATTGGCGGTAGAGAGTAGATCACAGTAGATCAGATACCCAATTCAACATGAATTCCAATAATCTGGCATAATAATATCTCTTTCTAGACTTCAGTTTACATTTTTCAAGAGGTTAATTAATCTAACATTACAATATAGTGTTTTGGACAGCTGGATCCTTGCAACATAACTGCTTATAGCAAAACACATTAATGTGATGAAAGCAAATTAGAAGAACTAACTTTCTATTCTCAAATATGGGGTGCATTTCTGAAACATTGCTTTCCACCATGGCCTCTTTGGAAGTTGCCTACATTTCACACTGCAAGTAATAAAGTGAATATTCTACAGTGTTACAGTTTTAAGAAAGAATGACTCAAAATTTACTTTTTATATGATGTCTTAAATGCACATCACTTCCATTTACTGTGAACCAAGTGAGATCAGAAGGTAGGAACACAGGGAGCAGCAAGTGTGTGTACTTAAAGACTGAATGTGATCTAGAGTGCAGCACTAAGGATAAAGGAATTGGAAGGTTAATGAAACAGAAAAAATGGGTAAAAATTGAAAATATGTATCAAAGGACAGATGACAAATAAGCTTATCTTCAGAAAATAAAAATAAAGGCTAGCTTTATTCTACCAGAACTTCCCATCCGTACACCTTTTTATACCTCAGCTTTTTTTCCTTCTTCACTGCATCTTATGCTACTAGTGCATGTCAGTCACTCCTATATTCCAGATACTTCTGTGTTTCAAGGAAGTTTTAGGTATTATTTCACTCCTTTGACAAAGTGGTTATTTATTTATTTATTTATTTTTGTAAAACAAATGCTGAAATTCTCATATAAATCTGTTTTAACAAGAATGCATGACCATTTGTGACAATGGCCACAGGGAATATTTTTCAAAAGCTTGCCTTAATTGAAAACATCATCAAATACATGCTGATTCTGCAAAGATTGTGTACACACTTCACATCACATGTTAAGAAACAGTCTCATTGGTTCCAGTAAGACTGCACAATGTCCAAAATTGTACCACCCATGAAGCAGCTGTATTTAACTTGTATGTAAGTCTTAACAATCAAGATGACTGAAAGCTATGTATGATCTGCCCACTAGCATAGCTAGAAAAACCCTAGCAAGCATGAGATCAACACTATGTATTAGAAACACAGATAACAATAAAACATTAAAAAACTTCATTTCAGGATATTGATATTCCTCTGAAACAGAAGAGTCCATTTTAAATTAAATACCATTACAGCATAGATACCATCTGCTATGAAATAAATCAAGGCACTTGCTGTAAATGTTTTCCACAGTTACAATCAAATCACTTTGCTACAAGGAAACATGATCTTGAAGCAGTGCATTGAAATGAGCGTGGTTTTTTTTACATACATAGATTATATAAAAATATACATGCATATACACAGACACATACAGATGTATATATATGTACACACTAGGAACATCGGTTTCTGTCTGTATTCTCCTCTTTACGAGGCTGAAGGAAAGCATGGAGAAGCAGCAGCCACCTTACGCAACAGAAGCAGAGCACGTTCTGTGTTAAAAAGTAGAAATTTCATCTTAAAAGAACAAAAGCTAGATGAGATGAAGTTGCCAAGGTTACAGATAAGCCTGTCACCTTTTCATAGCACAGCAAAACAGCAGAGACATTAAAAATTCCATTTTAAGTGAACGTTTTCCTTGTAGTGGCTGTGAACGAGCGATCCAGATGACTCTAAAGCATGCAACACAACAAGGCACTGCATTTCTACCCGTATGGCCATTTTTAAAACCATGGTAATAGGATACTCTAAGTCCTGTCCCCTGACCTTTTTTGTTGCTGTTAATTAAAAGCAAAAACATCTTTCTAAAACGTTCAAGGGCTACAGATAACTCGCTATGAACTGCTCAGACCCCTTGTAGCACAAGGGCCTGGAAAGAAGAATCTGTCACTAAACTAAAGATTAATGATGCCTACAGCAAGGTAGCAAGGAGAACACTTGAACTTCAGATAAGCCATAAGTAATGTAAAAGAGAAAATGAATGGAAAAGGAAATCAGTATTTTCAGTTTTAGTAACAGATTTGCCCATTACTGCCTTAACTTCCCTTAGTTTTGTGCCTTCTCTTTGGCAGTAGAACACAGCTGGCTTTATGTTTTACATTAAAATAAAAGGCTGCATAAATATTCACCACAATGGGAAAGCAATTAGGGGAATTAATTTTAGAAATGATAGTCATGATAGATTATAAAAAGAAGTACGAATTAAATAAAAACAAGCCTTATGTTAAACTCTTAAAATACAGAATTTCACTGTCAACAAGGGACTACATATGCTTAAAATCAAGAAAACAAACATCTGCATAATGCACCATTTCTTAAAAAAATAATTCAGGAAATTAACTAAAATAATACAGGCTACACAAACAACAGAGTAAGCAACCATTGCTTAAAACTGCACTAGATCCTACCAGACTGACTTTTTGCACAGTCTGATAGTGATAGGACAAGGGGGAATGGTTTTAGACTAAAAGAGGGGAGACTAAGGTTAGATGTTAGGGGGAAATTCTTTACTCAGAGGGCGGTGAGGCCCTGGCACAGGCTGCCCAGAGAAGCTGTGGGTGCCCCTTCCCTGGAGGTGCTCAAGGCCAAGCTGGATGGGCCCTGGGCAGCCTGAGCCAGTGGGTGGCAACCAGCCCCTGGCAGGGGGTGGGGCTGGGCTGGCTTTAAGATCCCTTCCACCCAAGCCATTCTATGGTTCTACTTCCAATTGTTTTTGGTGTCTCTGAGCACACCCACACAATGAAGCTCATTGAATTACGTGGCTTTAGCCATCAAAACTGCTATTCTTCCTCAAGTAGTTATGGTCTTGCTAGTAGCAGATTCAGAAGATTTGACATAGCATATGTACAATCATCCATTCTCCCACAGGGAAAGCCTTCAACCCTTCGACTTACCGTAGTAGCCTGCAAAGCTTAAGACACACTTTATGTTTTTTTTTTTTTTGGTAGTTCAGTTATTTATCAAACAGCTGGCCACAATACCTTAGTTCTGACATCACTTTGCTGCTAGACATTGTATCAGAGAAGTTTTTAAACCTTTTAAACCTTTTTTTAAACCTTTTAAAACATTTGGATTTATATATAACGTGAAGTATATAGGTATAGGTTCTTTTACTGCTAAAGTTTAAAACAAAAGAAAAAAAAAAAAAAGGAATTTGGCAGATGGTTGAGGTACTTATAATCTCTTCAACAGCAGATATCTGGGCAAAAACATAGTCTTTATCTGACATCAGGTATACTGAGCAATCCTGGAATGCACATTCCCTATATCCAATATTGCAAAAAAAAATGTACTTACAATCCCTCCTCTAAAGACACCAAAGTATTCTGCCTGAGGATAGTCTTTCAAAGATTTATATAGCTCTCTTCCCTTACAGATTAAATGTATTAGCTGTCCAAAATGTTGAAACTTTTGCCTACTTTCAATACACAAAGTTTCGCTTACTCTTATTTCATAGATTTATTACCACTCTGTACAGTCATCACAGAATCACACAGAATCACAGAATGTTAGAGATTGG
>VXAV01011201.1:0-15713 GCA_013399715.1 Alectura lathami | reverse complement strand
ATGGAATGATCACATCTTTTTTTACAGAAGACAATGAAGTGTAAGTAAAATTCATACTTTTGTCTTCTAAAAAGAAAGACATATCTGAGCAAATGCTGTCTCATGCAATGCTCAAAGCTATGAAGACAACATGCAAGGTAAACAGTATCTTCTATTTGCTGTATTTTATAAGCAGGCACAAAATCTGAATTTCAAACTCGCAGATATACTTCAATATTGCTCATACATTATTATGAATCAATATATTTACATCTACATCAGGTTAAATGATATAATTTGAACTTCTCTGAATAGTTGCTCTCTTGTAAATGTTCTTTTCAAAGACAACACAAAGTATGCGTTCAAATTCTAGAGTTCTTTTAAAACATCAGATTGCTGAAACATTTTTATTGACTTGCTTGCTTCCAGACTAAGATTTATNGTAGTTCAACATGCACACTTCCGATTTTATTTATAGTCATGCTGAATCATCAGCCTATGAGCTAGCTTTCTATAAAGTTTGTAGCTGCAAAACAATAACCCATATTTTTATCTGTATGCTTTTCACTAGAAAACAAAGACACACTAATAAGAAAGTGAAAGCAAACATATGCAAAAATCCACCGATTAACGTTCTGTTTGCCCACTATAAGAGTGCAAGCAAAGAGAAAATATAGCTAAATTGAGAAAATAAAGGGCTTCTTTATTTTATTTGATTTTACTTCTCTTGAAGCTTCTCTGTAGAACTGGTGTCATGTGAAAGCAAATGGCTCTGTAAAATTCAAAAAGAATACATAGCCAAAGAACATGGTAACACTTGCAGCTGTATTACCTAATACAAAGCAGCCAATCATACTGCTTCAGGGAATAAATTCATTCACAGCTGGGACCAAGAGGAAATTAGTCTCCAAGGAATACCGTATGTAAAAGTACTATAAGGAGGCTATGCTTTACAGGGTTACGCATTACCAGAAATGGTGTATCGGAATTGATGGACCACTGCTTTGTTCCGGTCTAGAAATCGTTATGGTCTAGGTAAGAGTTACGTCAGCTGTGGTGCTCAGCACTGCTATAAGGTGGATTTTTTGCTTCCCTTTCTTTTCTCTGCCCTCTGCCATTCAAACTGTGGAAGAGCATTGTAACCCTTGAAGAAAGTCCTTAATGAAGTAATGAAGTAAGATGTTTAGTTCCAAGAACAGAGGCATCTAACACTTTGCTGGGATATCCACACTGACTTTTTATTTTCATTTATTTGAAGTTGCTCCATGGGAATTAAAGTGTCTTCTAATGTTATGAAGTCTGCACTGGAAGACATTCTTCAGGATGTGGCTTCCCTGTCTTTCAAAAAGACAAAAGACAAAAAAATGTTGAACTCTGCACTTGCTTTCTTTGTAAGCAATATGAGTATGAATGAGTGCAAACAAATTTGAACCAATTTTTCTCAAACTAAAAAGAGAACCTATGAAATATTAGAAGAGGTGTCCATTGAAAATCAGACTAATACATATAGCTCATAATCAAAAAAGACATTAAATAAAAATTAGTATCTAGAAAGTCAGGAATCCAAACAACAGTCTCCGAACATCTAGACTTGCTACTATTTCAGGCAACAAAAACACCATTCTCTAAATAACTGCAGTTCCTCGGTGTCCTTCTACATGTTCTCAAGACTCATGTGGTAAAGCCTGACATATGGAAAACAGAAAAATCGGACCTTGAAATGTTAGGCTTTTGTTCTGGAACACTTTTCTGATCTCAGGTAACCCACATCGTTTTGTTAGCTTCTGTTAAGCTTGTGCTTATTGACCTTCTGGGGCAGATCCTGCTTATCAGGATACTCATAGAACATTCAGTTTGGGATGCAGGCTTCTGATCACTTCTAAGACATGATGAATAAGATGAATAAGATGAGTATCAATCCCAATCAAAAGTGAAAATCATTGCTAATTTATCATTTGAAAATAGGTATTTTTAGACAATTCTGGTGAAAAAAGGCTTTCATTAAAAAAAAAAAAAAAAGAAAAAAAAAAAAAGAAAAAAAAAAAAAAAGGAAAAAAAAAGAAAAGAAAAAAAAAAAAGAAAAAAAAAATGAAACTGGGGAAAAAAAAAAAAAAAAAAGGAGGTAGGGGGCCCCATTTCGACAGACTTTTTAAAGAAAGAAAACCTTGGAAGTTTCTCTGATAGCTCCAGTAATAATCCTTACTCTGCCAGCACAGTAGTGATGAACCCTTATGTTCCCATCACTAACATCTTTTCAGACATGCTGTCATGGGAATTGAAACTGTTAAAATGCAGCCGTTGTGATGGCACTGTGCTCATAGGGTTCATCCCTACGTAAAAGCAAAGTCAATGGTCCTGGATAAACATGAAAGAATCAAAGATGTTACTGGCTGCTAATCTGTGCAGTCTGTATGTGGGAGGCTAACCTGCATCTTCAAGCCTAGTTATAAACATTTGGAAAAGTGGTGAATTTTTTCTGAGACAAATCTTTTGTGAGTTAATTCCTATTGACATGGTTTGTTTCCCCTTACCCTCTTTGGTAATGCTTATGATTCATGATTTTGAAGGTTAAGGAAACCCAGGCTTGTTTCCATGCCATAAATTAAAGCCATCTGTATACAATTCATGACTCTGGTTTCACACAGCGGAAAAAAGGATGCTGTCATTGTTGCTGTCCTTTCCAGGCTGGGGTTGATGTGTAACAGCAGGTGCCTTTGAAAGAAATGTTGTTGGCGCTTGTAAGGCTGACTGCCCAAAGCTGCATTTTTTATGTTGTTTTTTTTTTTTTCCCCTTTTTATTTAGGGAAAGGCCATTGTTTCTTTTGATACCAGACTGTCAGGGGAAATCTTTGCAGAAGAGCTCAGGCAGATTAAAAGGCACAAAAGGTTTAAGAAACATGGCTACAGTGAAGGATTCATGAACGTTACAGGTCATTGGTCACACTTAAATAACTCATACTTGAATAGTGTCCCCAGGATTGTCTAAACCTAGCAATCCTAAAATTATAAGATAACTATCAGCTGTAATACTGTTTTCTCCATCATCATTATTATCATTGTTACTATTTCTTACATGTTCAGATGCTTAGAAATATTAAACACTCTTTTTTACTTACAATGTCTTCTGTATTAATTAACAGTCATAGTGAAGCAGATGGAAATGACAAAAAATGATTCTGTAAGAGTTAACTCTAGGAATCTGTCTTGCCTAGTATCTCAGTTCCATTTATTTTTATTTTTTTAATTTGAAATTTTGGAATTGAAATAACGTACATCTCTACTTAAAATCTTTGCGATTGTATACACTGATAGTTCTCACATTTTATAAGCAAATTTAAGTACTGTGCCAGTTAATATAAAGCTGACTTATACCATCACATACACCAGAAATCTGTGTCAGTTCACAGATAAATTAAAGAGTAACGAACGTAACAATTTTTGGAAGTTTTAGTACCATTTCTGTGTTGAATTTGATATTGCTAACCAAGATTCAAGGTAACTACTATTTTTACTTGCCAAATCTGCAAATAGCAGGATTCAGTCTTCTAAGATGCATCAATTAGAGGGAAGTCTGCATGCATCATTTGAAATCATTAATAATGAAAGTACACCGATGTTGATATTTATACTGGTGTCAAAGCATTTTGTTCCAATTAAATCCTTTCATATATTTTGGACTTTTCCAATACACTAAAATCTGACATTAAATTTAAACAAGAGACAAATTAAAAACATCAAACTGTTATGAGTAAAATTAAATATTTCAATCTCATGAAAATTAAATGTTGTAATACTTATATAAAATGAGATGTCTCATTTTTTCATCTTTTTTTTTTTTTTCTTTAGAGTTAGCACATTTTGGCCAAAAAAAAAAAAAAAATCTTTCAGCAAAGCTGTCTTGCTAATGGAACAAATAATTCACTGCTTATAGTCTGCAGATTGTTATCTAAGTTATCTTTAGTCCTGTGTTTCTCAAGTGAAGTCTCAGCTTCTATCCTTTGATCTGTTTCTTTATCTCACTGTTTCCTTTCTGATCCCTATGCACTTGAAATATTGTTGAAACAGTGCACCAAGTATGACTGACTTCTTCTATAAGCAAAATGCCTAAAGTCAGATGATGACAGAGGACTACCAGATTATGCTGAAAGGAGAATGAAACACCTAGCCCTTTTTTTATTCTGGATTCTTCTGAATGGTTCAGGAAACAGTTTAAGGCACTATGATTAGTAGAAAGCTTTATTCCTCTTGCACTACTGATGAGCTGCCTCCAGCAAAATACAAAACATAGCAGACTCACCTTTTCTATACATAAGGTACGAAGTCAAAAGTCTGGGGAGAGGATGAAATATTTATTGGAAATTAACTTCTCAGATTTTTTTTGATATCTGTATTTTATCAACACTTGAATGAGTTGGAAAAGCATTTTAGTAAAAAAGATTTTGTTTAGGGAAAAAAAATCACCTCCAACGTTAGAATATCAGGAGGGATAATTACAAGAAATAGATAATTTTCAGTTGATTAAACTAGCTCTAACCCTCCACAGTAAGTACTTTGTGCTTCCATTCAATATTTTACTTGTCAGCAGACTTTCTAAGGGAAGTGTAGTCCCCTGTACTTTGTACCTGACAGCAGGGAGTATGTTCATATTTACATACAATAAAATCATACAAGAAAGTGAAATACTGTTATTGCACATTGCCCATCATTGCACAACATCAGGCTTTGGAAGACACTACATTTGATTACTGGTATATCATATCTTTATCCGTAAACTGGTAAAGTATGAGAAATGCAACATTGGAAGTAGGCTGCTTTCAATATATTACATCACAAGAAAAAAAAAAAAAAAGTATATAGGGTGGTGTTTAGATATCTTTCCTTCTCTGCTAGAGATACCTAGTGTTTAAGATTCTTTTAGGCAGAAGTCTTTTCTACTAGTCAGAATAAAACATAACCATTCTCCTGAAAACCGCATTACTAGCTGGAATGCAGTGTTTCCTTTTGTAACAGCTGCTTGCATGTTGTGGCACTTTCCATAATCAGAATCAGGCAGGAGTTACCATAATTTTAAGATGAATCCATAGAACAGCTGCATCCAATACCTAAGAGTAAGTAAGAAGAGCAGTGAGTTGAGATTAGTCCTTGGGATAGCAAAAGCATTGTAGCTTCTGGACAGCACCTTATGGCAGCCTTCCAGTACCTAAAGGGGACCTACGAGAAATCAGGAGGAGAGGGACTCTTCATCGGGGAGTGCAGTGATAGCACATGCGGTAATGGTTTAAAACTAAAAGAAGAGGAGATTTAGGTTAGATCTTAGGAGGAGATTCTTTACTCAGAGGGCGGTGAGGCCCTGGCACAGGCTGCCCAGAGGAGCTGTGGGTGCCCCGTCCCTGGAGGCGTTCAAGGCCGGGCTGGGTGGGCCCTGGACAGCCTGATCCAGTGGGTGGCAACCAGCCCACAGCAGGGGGTTGGGACTGGGTAGGCTGTAAGGTCCTTTCCAAGCCAAGCCATTCTATGAATCTATGATCTGTGAGGTTATCTAACCTGGCTCAGAACATCCTAACACCATGTTTCCACTGTGGGTCTGATTTGCACTGTTCTGTGTTCTATGGTAGATAATGTGTTAGAATAGATCTGTCCCTGTACTTCACTGGATTCCTGAAGTCAGGGAAGGCATTCTGGTGAAACAGAAGTCCAAACTGTTTCTAAACCAGCATTTTAAAGATTTGGAAGATGATGACTTCATGGAATTCAATGCCGACAGGGAATACTCCTGCTGTATGCATAACTGCATAGCAGCGTGGCATGGTGATGACTGAGGCAGTCAAACATGCTGGGATGGATTAAATGACATTGCACATCTACCCTGAGATAAGTGAAAACATAGGAAAAGATTTTGACCTGTACTTCAGGATGATCTGAGGTGGCAGCAGCACAGAGCCCAAACAGATTACTCAAAGGCTGAGGTGTTGCTGAGCTCAGCCTCAGCTGTAGTTGCATGCCTTCTCCTTGGGCTCTCAACAGGCTGTGATCCAGCTCCCATCACACAGTGCCTTTAGACACTGCATGTCTGGCCTGCAACTAGAACAGGGCCCCAACCTGTAGGGCCAGAAATTCTTTTCCCCAGGAATCTCTCCAACTGGGTCTACTCTTGACCATGAGGATCTTTAAGGATCTTCATTTTGTGGTTATAGAGACTGTTTCAGTTAAAAAAAAAAAAAAAAGAAAGAAAGAAAAAAAAAAGAAAAAAAAATCTTACTGATAACTAATGCTTCTTGTTTAGCCAATTCAAGAAAACAAATGCACTCGTTTGTTGTGTTGTTTTTTTTTTTTTTTTTTATTAGAGCTAAACTGTGACTGACTTGCTTTAAAAGACTTTACCATGTAAAAGAAAGCTTTGTTTGCCGTCGATTTTATTAACAGTACTTGAAAATTGGAGCCATCACCTGTTACATTCTTCTTTCCAAATCTGATATTTAAAATATTTTTTTTTTTTCATTACATGCAAGCTGGTGTGAAAATCTACCTACCTATACAGTGGTTAGTATACATTCTTGTGCTTCGCAACTCGTGATAAAGGCAGGGCACTGATGTACCAGACCACCAAGAGATAAAAATAATCAGGAGGGTGACGATGAGATGCTCTCAGTTGCATTCCATACTGTAATTATGTTATCTCAGAACAATCTATTGTCGCCTTGAAGGTCATGGTAAATGTATATATTTATATATGTATATATATGTATATAAATAAAAACAACATAGAAAGCACAATGCACAAAAACGCAGCTTACCTATAGAATAAATAAATTTAAATACGGACAATGTAGAGACAGACAGAAATAAAGAAAAGGGCACTTCTCTGTTGCTCTTTCTATCAAAAATCAGTAAGCTGTTCATCCTGCGTACTATCCAAAAAACAATTTCTCTGTGGTTCTTAGTATGTCTAAGGAGCAAGTGATTTACGTAAGTCCTGCATATTTGGGGGTTCTCTCATTGGAAAGGTCACTGAGTTAGACTCTCGCAGTCATACTTACTTATATTGAATTTTTACCTGATAATTACATTGAATTTTTACCTGATACTTATATTGAATTTTTACTTATATTGAATTTAACCTGAGTGCTTACTCAGGTTAAAACATCCTCTTCACCTACCTGTTACGATTTTTTTATTATTATTATTTCATTAGGACACTGTAATACCCATTGTCTAAACAGCATACTATCTTTCTTGAAACACGATGAGCTTTTTTGAGGCAAAATAGAGTTTTATGTCTTCTAGAGTGACATTTGAACTTTTGCACAACCCTTATCTGACACCAAGCCTTACAACTTTCATAAATGACAGCCTGATCACCCTTTATTCAGCAATGTAGGTGGAACACAAACACATAGCTTTTAAACTATATGCCAGCTGAGATCAGAGGTACTATGGACAAATAAAGAATTTGGGATAACTAATTTGTAAAATAGCCCTTGAGAGCTACCACTATGGCAACACTGCTCCCAGTGTTGCTCATTTTCTGAACACGTTCTTTTAAATCAGTTATACTGGTTTTCTTACTCCTGCAGAAGGAGGGTAAAACCAAATTGTTCTCAAGTGAAAATTTTTCAATATGCTATTTAAGAAAACCAACATTAAATACAGGCCATGCCAAATTACCATATTTTATTATGGAATGTAGCAGCCACATTTCTTCACAGTCAATTCAATATTTTTGCTCAAGTTTAAATTGATTACTTGGAAAATGAATGAAAAATATCTTTTAAATTGAATTTCAAGGCAGCTGCCTGCTTAACAGGAAAGCTGAGTAGCAGACTAGTAATGCTTGAGAGGTTCTCCAGAATCTTGAAAGCATCCAAAAGTATGATGATTATAAATTTTTACAAGTTTTATGTAATTATGCATGACATTTAATAGAAATCCTCCAAAGTGGCTGGCTGAAGCTTATCTGAGCTCAAGTGAAATTAACTGGTAAGAGTACACTTCAAAAAGAAACCCTCCTTGTTTTGTATATCTGATATTACAACAGTAATTTTGGCAAAAATAATCAAACTGTAACTAAAATAAGCTGTGAAATAGAAGCTATTTTTAATTAGCTATTTGGAAGTTTGGTTTTGTTCTATTTTTATCCTAATCTTACTTTGACAAAATTTTAGTCTTTGATGCAGGTACTCTGTGCTTTCATGTCATTCTCCTAATGCCTTATCTTCCAAGCCTTTGCTATAGTAAAAAGACATTTTCATTGCACCATTAAAGAAAAGGAACTACAGTTCTCCATCTTCATTGGTTTGGTCTCTGAATGACAATGGAACAGAATGAGGGTCTATGGAATTACATTTTACATTCACTGTGCTTAAATAACAGAATGAAAATGTTATGGCTTCATGCACAATTTTTTTCATCCCTAAGCCAATCAGCTATTTTAAAACAGAGTTCTCTTAATTATAAAAATAAAACATTTAATCTCAGACAGGGTTTATTATTTAATGATACAAAGATGCTTCACATATTTAAACAAAATGCAGAAAAAAAAAAATGAGAACTTTGTGCTGCTATAATTGTTTAATCACCTTGAAGCAGAGACTGTGTACAAGAAAATATAAGCCTGCATGGAATACATTCATGAAGATCCTGTATAACCTTCTTTTCTGTTTCAATACAACAAGCAAAACTATTGAAAGCTTTCCCAACCCCTTTTATCTAATATTCCCAAAGCAAATTCTAAACCTAATTACACCATGTAAATTGTTTATTACAACCTTCAATCCTTCTTGCATTTGAACGGTAAAAGAAAAAAAAAATCAATGAGAAAGTTAAATAATCTAACTTCACTCTTCTATTAGAAAGCATATTACCTTTGTCTCTTTAATATCAGCAGTAAAGTTAATGTTAGTAGATGGAAAGTGTGGGAGTATTTATAATGAAAGAGGTTTCAAGGTTCACAGAACGGTTTACTGAAGAAAATCAGAGTAGATTTTATGAAATAATGGCTAGAAATGGAATATGGAAAATACTATTGTTGAATGCTTTGATGTGAATAAATAATGGATGGGATTTTGGTAATTATACATCTGCCTGAGTAGAGAGTACAATTTTGTAATTAAAATAGTTCTTATGTGCATAATCACTTTTCTTAGGCCTGTTAATAACAAGGTCAGTGGCAGCCGAGCCAGGTAGGCTTCCATGTGTATTGGTACAGCAATTTGTGCTTGTGTGGGCGTGCATGCCCTGCACACGTGCCTGAGCTGAGGAACTGCAAATGTTCTCGTCAAGTGTAAGGGGACTGCAAGGTAAGATTGTCTGCCCAGCCCTCCAGTTTTGGAGGATCTTGTTGCTTCTTCTTATGCTTCCCTTAGCTGCTGTCAAATTGTCACTCTGGCTACTTTGTCTACCTACCATGAGAATTTGTGTTGCATATTACAGTCGTGAGTGCTCCTTCCTGAAGCTCTTTGTGCTGTGATTTTCTTAGGCACTGTTGCGCCTAAGAACAAAAGTTTGTTTGGTGCCTGTAATAAGTGTACACTCTCATCTTCTTCAAGAAATCTAAAGTCCACATAGAAAATGTTAATTTACAATTCAGCATTATCTTCCTTCCCAAAGTGAAGCATAAGGGAAATTTAGCTATTTTCTTATTTTGAGAAATCATTTCAGGACTGCACTTTCAGGAGCAGAGCCATATATGCCTCAGAATGCCAATTAGTGCACTGGCCTCCATCAGTACTACCAACAAACCTGAAGAAAGTTACTTCCAAATTTCTGCTCAGGACTTTGGAAGCAGTAAAAAAGTGCTTCCAAAACAGTTCATCTAGAGATTCTTAATGCCTTTTACAGACTGAAGAACAAAGTCTTGGGAGATTAATTACTGCTGCATGTATACTTCAGCAGTGAAGTTCAGAAGTATCTCACTTGAAGCCTTCAAACTTTCATTTAAGGTACTGCAAATTATTCAGATTTAACAGCTGCTATTAGTAAATAATAAGTCATTTGACTTAAATCCTTCCTGAAATACACTGGCAGAAGTCCCAGTTATTTTATTCAGGCCATGCCTATGCTGTGCTGAAGGTTAGCCTCCCAGCTTATCATTCCAGACACTATCCACTTCTCCAGTTGTGAAAAGTATCTTGGTTGGTGGGTATTTTTCCAGAAGTAGGAAAATGTTTTAAGTTAATGTACTGCTACTGATGCACACTGTAAATTCCTTCTATGGAGAAGCTATTATTCCCTTGAAATAACATGCAAAGCTAAAACCTAAAATAAGTTTCAGATTTTACAGTCACGTTTATCTACTTTGTGTGGATGTTAGAGTAGACTCAAGGCTGGAAGATGACACTAAATTAAGGAAACAATGCTGACACTTCAATGCCATTTCTCATACAGTGTGTAATAATTAACTCCAATTGGAAAATGCAGCTCTTACCATATTTCATTGAGGCAACTAAGCAACTGAAACCTTTATAAATGTAAAACTGTAAAATTCAAAAATAGAGGCCAGCCTGGTGTATGCACACTCTTAAGATTGTGCGTGTGTTTGCAGAGGGCATGGACAGTGTATGTGGAAAGAGGGTTTGAAAACAGAAGGGTCTAATTTCGTAAAGAAGACCAGTTTCACATTTAAAACATGCTTTTCTCACTCCTCTGGCAACCATAAAATGTATTCTAATTTCTGCTCCCAGTGTACTGATGTCACATATTCCATCTCAGCACCAGGTTTTTTAGGTAAATCAGCCCAGGGTCCTTTATCTTTCTGCTTCTGTGATCATCAGTGTAACTCTCCTCTGCTCCTGTTCAAGGTTGTGCTTAGGTAGCATTGTGTGCACAGTGCCTGCAGCTGCAGCACTCCATTCAGCCCACCACAGAACCTGGTCTCGGTCAAGGGAAGAGAGGAGGAGGATGCCGTTAGTAACTTACATCTCCCAGTTGACACCAGTGCTCGACTGGGGTCTTCACAACAGTGGCAGGTAGGCTTGCTGGCAGTGAACTCAGGTTTAACATTCAGTGCAAATATAACTGAGATTCAATATATCTTCCTTGAACATGATGGACCTGCATTATATGCAGCATTCCAGTTGATATATTAGGAGTGCCCGCTCCAATGACATTAATACTTCCATATTTCTTTTTGAAACTCCTTGCCTGAAAAATCTTAAGATTGCTTTTGACATTTTCATGGCTACCTCACAGTGATGGTTCATAGTAACCTTATAATTGGCTAATACACCTAGATCTTGCTCTTCCTCTGACATTTCCAACTAATGACTTCCCATGTGAAGAAGGAAATTCTTGTTATTAATCCCCAAAAGCATGACCTTGCACTTTGCTATGAAATCTCATGCCATTTCCTTGTTCCACTCCAAAAGGTCTTTTATTTTTTTTTTCCAGAGTGTAATATTCTGATATTTTCCTGTATTGACGATCTCTGTACTTTACATAATCAGCAGAATTAGCAGGGTAAATTTAATACCAGGGCCCTGAATAAGTCAGAACCTAAGACCAATCCTTCAGAAACTTTGTTAGTAACTGCCTTTGAGCCTCATATGTCTCTTTTTAATGAGAGCCACTGTATTCTCTAATTTAGTTTCTTCCCTTCCTACATTAAATAGATTTTTCTACTCTAGGAAATCTTTATCAAAGAAATATAGTTAATTTTTTTCAAAGAAAGACATCAGATAAATGTCACAACCTACATGTGGTAAAACCATGTTTGCTTTTTATTCTGCTTGTCATTTGCTGCTTCTTTTCTTCAATATTTTTTTTTCTATAATTCTAGATACTCAAAGAATACAAAGTATCTATGATAATTTATTCTACCCCTTCTAAGAAATTTCTGTTCCCAAAATGTAAGATATCATCCACAGCTTGATTTGTTTTGTTTTGTTTTAAAAAATCCTTGCTACACAGTTTGGCACAGTTGCTTGTTGAAAAACAGAGGGATCCAAACCATCCTGCAGGTCGCCTGCATCAAAGGCTGTTTCTTGGCGGAAGCCAGACTGGCTCAGCGCTGGTAGCTCCTTCTAAGCTAAAGACACAACAGCTTTGTCAGGCAGTTGTTGAGTTGTAGCACTTTGTGAGCACTTGGAAGTGGCCTAAAAAAACTGCTATGCTTTGCTCCCCCAGACTGCTTTTGCTCCCAGTGGGAGTAACCGAATGACTCCCTTTGCTTGGGATGTTTAGGACTGCCCACCCCTCTCCCCCCAAACCCGGGGGGGAAAGCACTTTGTTCCCCTAGAAAATGAAGTCTTCCTGAAAGTCAATAAAATGTTCAGCCCCTGTAACAAACTTGGATGCTCTTGATAACAGTATTCATAACCCATAGAGTTCCTGTGCATGCCCAAAGGCACATCTTTACAGCAAAAAGATTTTTGACCATTTACATCTTTATCTTACAGTCGAAGGAAAGGGAAAATCCGGTCTTAGTGTTACAGCTTAGAGGTCAATTTAATTGGCCCCCAGATGATATTGTACTATTCAAGATGAAGTGGAAATTGTTTGCATTGTAGTTCGTCTGGAATCACTGTATTTACATGAAATGAACCTGAAAAGCCAGGTGAATTGTACAGGTTGTGAACTCCAGCTAGGAAGCTCTAGATTACTGAAAGAACATCAGCTGAAGGCACGTATCACACTTAGTTACACTGCACAGAGAAATTACTTATGAGGCTGCCTATTGGAAGTGTTTGTATGCACTATATCCTTTAGTGGAATAAAAAAATCCTTCCTATTCTTTCATAACTACTTTTTTAATAAATAATAAAACCAGTTCACAATAAAATTATGAAGAGATATTATTTGTAATAATGAGAAACAGCTCTTAAAAACATCCTGTCCAATTAGGATGACATCACATGTGGAAAACAAAACAAGACAAAAACCAACCAAACAAAACCTATACTTCTTCAGAAATCAGGCAGCTATATAGCATGCTTCTTCAAAGTTTACATAGGTTCCTGCTATGGTAGAATTTCTGAACATAAAGACTTGAAATATTTTGAATTATGTCTTGGTCTCCAAGTCATTTAAACATCTAAACCATCTCTTATGGTTTAATATGACTGTTTTGGTAGATATATTTTTTCTTTAATCATGAACTGCTCTCATGACTGGAACGCTGCAATGAATTGCTATAAGCTTTTCAGAATGGATAGGCAAGGAAGGAGAGGTGGGGGAGTAGCTCTTTATGTTAAGGAGTGTTTTGATGCTGTAGAGATCATTGCTATGATGACAAGGTTGAGTCTTTATGGGTAAGGATCAGGGGGACGTCTAACAAGGCAGACATCCTGCTAGGAGTCTGGTACTGGCTGCTCAACCAGCATGAAGAGACGGCCAAAGCATTCTACAAGCAGCAGCCAAAGTCACACGATCGTCAGCACTTGTTCCTGTGGGGGACTTCAACTTGCCCAACATCTGTTGCAAATACAATACAGTGCAGAGGAAGCAGACTAGGAGGTTCCTGGAGTGTGTGGAAGATAACCTCCTGATGCAGCTGGTAAGAGAGCCTACCAGAGAAGGTGCCCTGCTAGACCTGCTGTTTACCAACTGAGAAGAACTGGTGGTTGGAAGTTGTCTGGGCCACAGCAGTCATGAAATTATACAGTTCTTGAGTACGTCAGGAGGGGAGTCAGCAGGACTGCTACTTTGGACTTCTGGAGAGGAGACTTTGAGCTGTTTAAGGCATTGGTTGGAAGAGTCCCCTGGGAGTTGGTCCTGGAGGGCAAAGAGGTCCGGGAAGGCTAGACATTCCTCAAGAAGGAAATCTGTCCCCTTGTGCCACAAGACGAGCTGATGGGAAAGAAGACCAGCCTGGCTGAACAGGGAACTGTTGTTAAGACTCCGGGAGAAAAAGATAATTTACCTTCTTTGGAGAAAAGGTCAGGCAACTCGGGAAGAGTACAGAGATGTTGCTAGAATATGCAGGGAGAAAATTAGAAAGGCGAAAGCACAGCAAGAACTTCACCTGGCCACCGTTGCTAAAGACAAGAAAAAATGTTTTTACAAATGTATCAACAAAAGGAGGGTCAAGGAGCATCTCCATGGTTTGTTGGATGTAGCAGGGAACATTGCCACTGAGAACGAGGAAAAGGCAGAGGCACTCAATGCCTTCTTTACTTCTGCCTTGAATAGTCAGACCGGTCATCCTCAGGATAGTCAACCCCCTGGCCTGGAAGACAGGGGTGGGGAACAGAACAAACCCCGCTCAAATCAGGAAGAAACATTCAGGGTCCTCCTACTCCACCTAGACTGCCACAAGTCCATGGGGCCAGATGGGATCCACCCAAGGGTACTGAGGGAGCTGGCAGAAGTGCTTGCCAAGACACTAACCATCAGTATCAGAAGTCCTGGTCAACTGGGTAGGTCCCAGACGACTGGAAGCTTGCCAATGTGACGCCCACCTACAAAAAGGGGCAGAAGGATGATTTGTGGAACTACAGGCCTGTCAGCCTGACCTCGGTGGCAGGGAAGGTTATGAAGCAGATCATCTTGAGTGCGATCACATGGCATGTGTGCGACAACCAGGGATCAGGCTTAGCCAGCATGGGTTCACAAAAGGCAGGTCCTGCCTGACCAACTTCATCTTCTATCACCAGGTGACCCGCCTGGTGGATGAGGGAAAGGCTGTGGATGTAGTCTGCCTAGACTTCAGTAAAGACTTTGACACCATCTCCCACAGCATTCTCCTGGAGAAGCTGGCAGCCCATGGCTTGGACAGGTGTACTCTTCGATGGGTAAAAAACTGGCTGGATCACCGGGCCCAGAGAGTGGTGGTGAATGGAGTCGAATCCAGCTGGCGATCTGTTACGAGCGGTGCTCCCCAAGGGTCAGTACCGGGCCTGGTCCTCTTTAATATCTTTATTGATGATCTGGATGAAGGCATTGAGTGCACCCTCAGTAAATTTGCAGATGACTCCAAGCTGGGAGGAAGCGTTGATCTGCCTCAGGTTAGGAAGGCTCTACAGAGAGATATGGACAGGCTAGATAGATGGCCTGAGGCTAACTGCATGAGGTTCAACAAGGCTAAGTGTCGGGTCCTGCACTTTGGTCACAACAACCCCATTCAACGCTACAGGCTTGGGGCAGAGTGGCTGGAAAGCTGTGAAGAGGAAAAGGACCTGGGTGTGCTAGTTGACAGCTGGCTGAATACGAGCCAGCAGTGTGCCCAGGTGGCCAAGAAGGCCAACGGCATCCTGGTTTGCATTAGGAACAGTGTGGCCAGCAGGAACAGGGAGGTGATCGTCCCCCTGTACTTGGCACTGATGAGGCCGCACCTCGAGTGCTGTGTTCAGTTTTGGGCCCCTCACTACAAAGAAGGACACTGAAGCCCTGGAGCGTGCCCAAAGAAGGGCAACAAAGGTGGTGAAGGGCCTGGAACACAAGGCTGATGGGGAGTGGCTGAGGGAACTGGGGCTGTTCAGTATGGAGCAGAGGAGGCTCAGGGGAGACCTTACTGCTCCCTACAGCTACCTGACAGGAGGCTGCAGTGAGGTGGGGGTCGGCCTCTTCTCCCAGGTAACAGAGATAGGACGAGAGGGANAGGGGAGGTTCAGGCTGGATGTTAGGAAAAACTT
Source organism: Alectura lathami (assembly GCA_013399715.1). NCBI lineage: Eukaryota > Metazoa > Chordata > Aves > Galliformes > Megapodiidae > Alectura > Alectura lathami. The sequence goes on along the minus strand of VXAV01011201.1, from coordinate 168 downwards.
CTCTGAGAGAGTGGTCAGGCATTGGAACAGGCTGCCCAGGGAGGTGGTGGAGTCTCCTTCCCCAGAGGTGTTTAAGAAATCTGTGGATATGGCACTTAGGGACATTTTTAGTGGACAATTAGGGACAATTATTTAGTGGGCATGGTGGTGTTAGGCTGATAGTTGGAC
>VXAV01011200.1:53539-68001 GCA_013399715.1 Alectura lathami | reverse complement strand
TAGTTTTAAAGAAAAATAAAAAAAAAAAAAAAAAAAAAAAAAGCACAGCCTTGCCTTTTTGTGTATTAATCTTCATAGTGACATGCTTGTGTGGATACAGGGGGAGAAGAGTAATCTTGTGAAATGACACATGAGTCCTAATCCATCTGGAAGGAATAATTTCCAGAAGACTGGAAAGCTGTTTGTTAGCAGATTCCTCGTACCTTTCTCAGACATGTCAATAGCTTGCTGAGCTCATGTTCATACACACAACTGGATTGCTACCAGGTTTTTGCAGATGCTGTAAGATTTGCCTGCAAATGGTTATGTGAACAAACCCTGTACACCTTGGCAAATAATTCTTGCGACTTAGGCTTTTTCTGCCTGCAGGAGGACTGCATGATAGCATAGGGCTTTTATGAGATCGTGTCAGGAGATTTCTGAGCAAATTTAGGTTATTCTCTGGTTGTCTGCTTGGCACCTTCCAGATGAATATGTTTGCAAATTTTATGTGCACTTTATGCACAGTGTTGAGGACAGTGTTACACAGTGCTGGAAAGAGCACTGAAACATGATTTCACTTCAAGGTCATTGTTCCTGCTGATGCTCCTTGTCCCTGGGAAAGCTTGTTTTTTTTCCCCTCGTTTAGCTGCAGCAGGTGTGGTCATTTAATCTCCATGTGAACTGGCCATGCTCCTTGAAGTGAACCTGAGGTAGAGATTCTCTTGCATACCTCTCCCTCCACTCCTACTTGACCTTGCAGAAATACTCAAAACTTGCTTCTAAAGGTAAATAGTATGAAAATGTAGTGCAGCCTTAAGAAGCTAATATCCTGCTTGATCCTACTTTGGAAAATATCCCAATGATTCAGACTAAAATTGAGTTAAGATGAGGACAAAACTTTGATTTCTTGCAATATCACTTAACTAGAAATCATGTCAAGTTCTTTTTCCAGAGATATACAATTAACATAGTTTTTAAATGAAATACTAATACTTAGATTCTTCATAAAACCTCTGTTGAAACTGGATTTTTTGGGTAAAATTTTACCATTACTCCAGTAGGGGCATTGCGGCTAGGCAGGATATACTTGCTGAGAGGAATATATAAGCAGCCATTTTTTGTTTTGCTGAATTTTACCTCTTATGTGAAATGCATTGTGACATTACTATTATTTATTTTGTTAGGTATTTAAAGTAATCTGTAAAAATCTTTGCAACTTCCCAGTATATATTTGATGGAGATTCCTATTTAGACTATCATGGAATTGTCAGGAATAGGATTGTAAGATTAGTCACTTGAGTGCATGTTTGCATATATATATATTTTTAATTGTTGAGAAAATATAATTTAGGCCAACTATGTTTAGCTTAGTTGTGCAATGGGTCGAACTTAGTATTAGCAACTTCAAGGAAGTAATAAATGAGAACTACATAATCTGACCCTTTTACCAACAGTGAGTCTTGAACTTAAAAAAATGAGCCAAAATTTCTGAAATGATAATAGTGAATATACCACCACATGCGATGGCTGTAATACAGAAGGAGAAAATATTAGTCATTTTCAAGTATAGACACCAGTTTATAGATGTCATAATTATGTCTAATTTATTTAAATAAGCATGTATTCCCACTTGAGCTTGTGTAGGTAAATTGGCCCCAAATGCTTCAAGTATAAAGTAAAGCTTTGTTCACAACCTTGGAGGCTGACTTAATGTTGGTTTGGAAATTTGGCTGTATAGATTAACATTCCAACATGTTTTTCAAATCATGGACACTTTTAAATTTTACACCAGTGTAGAATTCCCAGGGCTCTAGCAGTTTCCTTGTGGTTTCTAATTGGAGAACTTGCAGAAAATCAATCTTTATCATAAAGCCAAAGATGCAATTTTTCTTAAAAATGGATATAAAGGACTCAGGAGAGTGAGACTTAACTGCAATTAGCTATGTGTGGAAATCCTTTTTAAATGTTTTCAGCATTTGTGTAAAAATTATATATTTGTTACACATCTGGAAATCCAAAAAGCGAACAGAGAAAGCATTTGAACAAAATTCTGTTTTCCTTTAGACTGTGTAGATCTTTATCACGGTCTTCCTTGACACTTGGCTCATGTTAGGTAAAGCACAATTTGGAACTAATCTTACGGAAAGGGCTGGGAACCATCCACAGATTCAATTCCCCACCTCACACTTAGGAAGATCCCCAAAGTGTGAGGCTGGTCGCTGAGGGAAGAACTGTAGGAAAAGGGAGAAGAGGCATGACTGCAATGTAGCAGTACATCCAGCACTGTACGAATTACATCTAGGAATGTAGATGACTGCTTACGTCTGTTATTCAGGCTGCCAATGAGAAGTTATCCTCCATAATTCCACAGATCAAAGAAGTATGTTGGTTGTTTGAATGCTCTATGTGAACAGGTGGGAATGTATTTTGATATAAAATTTTAGAACCTATACTGTGTTTTGATGGACTTGTGATATTCAGGCTGAATGATCTAAGCACAGTCATTGCCTTAGCTTGGATTCTTCTAGGATGACTAAGGGGAAAAAGAGACTTTGAGGTTTCTGAGACTAAAATGAGTTGTTTTTGCCAAAATATTACATTTTTCACATTTGAGAGAATCATCTCTCCATCAAGAATATGTTCTTTGATAAGAGATTGTCATAGGTTAATAAGTTGTCTTTTGAAATATGTTCTCTGGAAATCCACTCAGATTCCACCAATTTATTCCCCATGGAAAAATTTCTGCTTATACATGCAGTAGCATTTCATTTAAAGTCAGAGTTCATTTATTCCATTCAATTATGATATAAATGAGGGAAATTAATAAGCTGGGATACTTTAACTTCTTTAACTAACTGTATGCAGTTGTATTTGTCCTTTGAGTGAGTAACTCTGAGAATTGCCCAATTTTGTTCTCATGAAGTATATAAGAAATTTATTATGAAATGTCTGTTTAAAAACAAAAATAAACAAACAACAAAAAAAAAAAAAATACATGATTTCTGGGGAAAAAAAAAAAAAAAAAGCTAAGGACACTGCTTAGAACACTTATTGAATGGAAATGATCTCCTGAATCCAAGGTTTTGCCATAATGTACATTAATTAGTCTCTGTTTACTTTGTTTATAACATTTTAATAAACTTTTTTTCTTGTTTATTTAGGTTATAAGCTCTCTCTTTAGAAATTATTTTATGCCTTTTAAAAGCACCTTTGATTTTTGCTTTTGAAACTTTGAAAGTCAGTTTATAAACCTCCCCAAGACAGTGGACTGTAGTGATTTAATCCCAGCTCCAATTCCACAAATTGAGGAGGCAGGAGCAGAGTCTGACATCTGCTCAGATGGACTCTTAGTTGTCAGCGCCCATCGGTTTGGGCTCACCTGCTGTCCAAGGGCATGGTTTGAGCTGTTGGGCTCCAAGTTATCCAGCTGCCGATAGCCAGCCTGTTGTGTGAGATGTGCCGTAAGAGGGTCACTTATTTACTCCTTTGGTTTCTCTTTCCGGTTATTTCCAGGTGATTAAATTGGTGAATATTTCATTCCATGCTGTGTCTCACTGAGGCTTTTGTTTTCATTTAGATAGATATCACTTCTTCTGGGAGACAATGTGATTTTTGCTTCCACATGTTGAAATGGAAATACCTCCTGACTGCCTTTAAATTTAGTGAAATAATCAAATGTATTCAAACTAGTGATCGAAGCTTCTGCTGCTGCACCTATTTTTGATATTATTTACTTCTCAGTAAATATATGTTGACTGGTGTATTATGTGAATTGACTCATATTCCTTGTCTTTCTTACATGCTGTTAGGAACAGCAGTTACCGTGTCTTTGCTAGATTAATTTTTCATAACTATTTATTAAACCCACCCTTTTCGGATGCTAACCAGTGTTTTGATCTGTTGCTACATTACTAGTGTATTGGACAGAGCTCTTCAAAGAACAAAACCTTCAAGGAAGTCTTAGCTTTTAAACCCATGTTGTTATTAAATTAAGCTTATTCTACATGTACACTTTCTTCTTAAATAGTTAAAACTAATGCTACCTGGGAGAAATGAGAGAATAAATTTGACTAACACCATGTCTAAAATTATTCCCTTGGATCTGTATTGTAATATTGTACTCTCTACCTTGATATAAAGCCACAATTATGTTAATTAATTCTGTTGTCAGATCATAAATCTGTTGAGTATTCCAGAGAGATCATAAGTTCTTTCTTAAAATCTAGGAAGTTAATAATGAGTCATTTTTGGTATTTGATTGATCTCTATAGTGATTACGTAGGGTAGAAATCCAGTTAACACGATCTTTAAACGTGAAATTCTACTGGTTGAATGGCATCTGTCTGCAGTACTAACATAGTGGTGCAAAGACTACATCTCATTCTAAGACATTTAATGCTGAACAAATTATTACAGGAGTTGCTTAAAGACAACGTCTTTGTTGCAAGTGCAATGTCATTTTTCTTAAGTCTAGCAGCTATGTCTGGTTCCATGTTTGTTGTAAAAGATTTTGCAATTTCTGTTGATCATGCGTAAACCTTCAAAATTTCCATGTTAAGTTTCAGCATTAAATTTTCCTATATTTTGACTTTTTATTCTATCTTTAGAAGGGTTTGAGGGGGTTGTATTCTATTTCTTTAGGTTTTGTTTTTGTGACAGGACATGCTTTGTTTTCTAACTCTGTGTGTGTATTTCGATAATCAGAGTTACTCCTATCCATTCTGTGTATTTAGTACATTGTTTTGATTTGTGGATTAAATAGAGTAGGGAGGAAAAAAAAAAAAGCACACAAGGTACCTCATCTCAATGAGTAATTATTTTATGTTACAGGAATTAGTTTATTCATTTTTCAGTTTATACTTGCCTATCCTTCATCACTTTTCACTACATTTGAATCCTGGCCCTACAAAGCAGTTCAAGGTAAACTTTCCTTGTTGAAGTGAGAGTCTGGAATACCTCTTATGTGAATTGTTAATGGAATCTGATATCTTTCAGGTTTGAGTTTCTGAAGAGTTAAGAACAGCAACTGAATTAATGGCAGCTGGCTAGATGTATCCTCACTGCAATGAGGTGAATTGTAGTAGCTCAGCAAGAGTAAGTTGTTGTAGCAATGAGCTTTGGTTCACCTATGGTTAACAGATTTATAAAGGACAAACAGAAAAATCATTCACAGAGAAGTTTATGGCAGCACTTGTGTTTTTCTATTCTCTTGCCTAGGAGTTAATTCAGATTTTATAAGAGGGCGGAGGGCTTTTAGAAGACTAGCAGAGCAAAATGTAAGAAGAATTTAAGAAGGAAAATGATCTCAGTAGCCAGTAGAAAAATTAAAGGTGAATTTATTGAAAAGTTATGAAACAGATACATGTACACGTACTGTCTAGCTGATATAACCAAATTTCACTATGAATTGTTGCTTGCGTAACATAAATTGTTACCTGAGACACACTGCTGCATTCAGATACTCCATAGGGTATTATTCCCTTTAAACACATTTTTGTTACTATAGGTCATGAGATGATGAAAGTAATTTTTTACAGAGTGCCTATCTAACTGTAGCTGGCTTCCAAAACAAACAGAATTGCTATTCTTTTTTCTTGTATTCAAGTGAGAGTGACAGTTCAAAAAGTTGTGAAATCCCTCATTCAAAGAGGAGGGTATGGTCAGAAATCTTAAAAATATGACTCAAACATCCTCTTAAAAAAATGTGGTTTCACCATTTGTTTGTAGACCCTCATTTTGGAAAAACAGTTCAAAAATACATTTTTCCATGTGATTTCAGAGCATCAGGGTAAGAGTCCCTTTTGGGTTTAGAAGTGAACCTGACAGCATTTTTCCAGGATTGCATCATATGTTTCACTCACACTTTCACATCCTGCAGTAAACCACATGCATGCACATCAACAAGACAAGATTGTAAAAGGAGTGTAACTGGGGAACTGTTTTCATGATATTTGATAGGAGTAATTGCAGCCACTGCTGTTTCAAAGCAACTGTGGTTATACTACACTATGTCAACAACAGTCACTTTTGCCATATGGAAACCTAATTACTTCAGAATGATCTGTTAGAAAGCACTTTTGAGATATTCAGGCCATTTATACAAATCAGTAAAGAATATTTGCGTATGAAATCTTTCTTACATAAGAACTTTCATGTGTTATAGGTTGAAAATTACAGTGATAGTTTTGGAAATACTAAAAAACTAGACTTCTATTTAAAAGGTGGTAGGGAGATTTATTAGGTGATATGAAAATAGGAGTATTTTGCTACGATTTCTGTGATCAACCTGGTCATGCTGTTATTGAATAGAGGAGGATTTTTCTCTTCTCTTCATCAAGGCCCTAGTGTTGTGGGAAATGGGATGGCATACAGAATGGTGTATGTTAGTGAGATCGTGCAGTGCCAGAGATATTTATCTGTGTAGTATTTGTTCCGTAAAATGACAGCAAAGTGGTGATTATTTTTTTTTCCTTCAATAATGTAGGTTGTTTCCTTCTGCAGTCAGTATGTCTTGTTTTTATATTTGAGTGTTTGTCACTTCTGAGTTTTTAGAGAACCTGTTAATGGCATTTTGTCTGTTACTCTAAGAGTAGAGAATAGCACATACATATGTGCCTAGACTCTCTTATTACTATCAGTAGTTATAACTACAAAAATGTAAGATCTAAAAGAAACTGGAATCTTTTTAATTGTAAAATATTATTAGCTCCATGAATGTCTAAGTTACATTGATTGATACGCTTAAAGGTCTGCCTTATTTATCAAGGTATAGATGTGCTATTTGTGGATAGCCCATTGAGAAAATGAAGATTTGGGTGGTTTGTTTGCTGACTGTAGCTGTACAGGTTTCTGATGCATAAAGCATGTGTTCTGAAGTGCTTTTCTTGAAGGCATTTCTATATACAGTCATTGTGATTTACATAGATCAGCAGATATAATATATTTAGAACCAGATTTCTTCACACGTTGTTGAAAGTGGGAAGCCCCAGTGACTCAGGGGGTGCTTTCGTGCCAGGCATTGCAATGCTCTCCCAACAGCCCCTTATAAGAAAGGCAGCATTGGCTTTCTTGCCATCTCCTCAGCTCTAGCTGCTCTTGTGCTGCTGAGGGCGTCCCCAGGGAGCAGCTCCTGGTCCACATCATACTACAGGCTGACTCATGCACTGTGTGCTCTGGGCTGAGCAGGGCAGATTGCAGTGGGCACAGGTCTCAACTCATTGCTAGCTGGCACCCACCAGCCATAGAGCATAATACTGTGTTTGGCTTTTTTTTGCGTGTATGTGGGTTTTTTGTGTGTGTGTGTTTTTTTCTTTTTCCCCCCCCTCCCTCTTCCTAGTTGAAGTTTCCTGAAGTAATATGAAAGTTTTTTCACCAACTCATAGAATACCCTTAACACGACATGAAAGAGTAGAGGTTGTTTCCTGAGAGATGCGACAGGGTAAAGTTCTTAAAGGCACAGAATTTGCTGAGCTGGTGTTGGAGAACTGAGTGGAAGGAAGCAAACCTGCTATGATTTCACCTATAACATCTTTCTGAACTGTTTCTGGGCTTATGAGTTTTTGACGTGGCGAAGACTAGCTAATCTTCTGCATTGGAGAGCCAAATACTAAAGTTACTCTTGATGCATTGTGGAAAATCCAGGAATGAGAACGGAGGAAGGAGCTGGGAGCTGACAGGATTTGACTATGCAAGTATATTTTCAGAGGAAAAGTAGATGTAACTTTATCTTCTTTCCATACTCTCTGAAGTAGCTAATACACAAATCTGCAAGTGCCAGGAACACTGGAAAGAGCTTCTCCCATCTAGTTCCTGTCACAGTGTTGCTAATCTCTTGTAAGGTCATCCAGGAGGATTTGAGCTTTAAATTGGATATGGTCATTCAAAAATAGATTTGCCAGATATAATCCGTTCAGTATCTTTACATTGACCTGTTTACTCAGTTGGTTCAACATTCATGTACTCCGTCATAAAGATACTGCACTCCAAGTGGACGTATTGTGGTAAAAGAATTCCATTCTGTTTGATATTAATGATGTTGCTCAGGATTTTCTTTAAAATATCATGTAAAAAAAAAAAAAAAAAAAAAACCAACAATTGATCAGTGTTTTTGTTAATACTATTTAGACAGGTATTGGTAAATCTCCTTATAAATATTTTGAAACATAAGCATTATTGTTGCAGAACAAGGAAATAAATGTAAAAAGTTGCAGCTGGAATAAAAATTATCAGGAGATGAAAGCTACATGATGATCTGAGCAACAGACCTAAATACTTATAAGGCATGTGTATATGTCTAAAGCAACTTTTGTCTCACATTTAAGGCAGTTTATGATCTCACATCAACATGATGATAAAATAAATAGAACGCTGTTGATCTCTGTAGCCATTCTGTTTGCGGTTTATTTGGCTGATCAGGTACATGGAGATGACTATTTTTGTGTGTGCATATGTATTCTGCCATTGCATTGCTGCTATCATATCTCTAACATAAAATCAAATATCAACTCTTTTAAATTGTCTTTAAGTACTAACATTAGTGTGCTACCAGCAGCTGTTGTAAAGGGAAGCCTACTCTTGTGTCTTTTTTCCCTCCCTGCTTTTCCAAGAATTATTCTGGAACATTGAAATCTGAAATTTGGACATGGATCCAGGAACTAGTAAATACACAGCTTCCAGTTTCCTACCTTTTAGCTCATCTGCCATTGAGTAGCTACTGACTCCAGAACAGAAGGAAATATTTCATAAATCAGCATAATAGAAAAGCAGCACACGCAAATCAGCATGGAGTCTGAATTCCTCCATGGTGTGAAGATTTCTAAAGTTACATAGTAATAATATATCATTCTTTCTTCATTTCACTGTGGATGATGGCTATTTCTCATTTTTGGAAGAGGAACATTAAAGGAGAACTAAATGCTGAAGTGTTCTTTGTATGTGTCTCGGTAAAGGTACTAATGCAAGCCAGGAGTTTGCTGTGATAATTGCTGTTTGATTCAGGCGTTGATACACTGTGTCACTAGCAGCTTCTCTGACATCAGTTACATAAACAACTCTGGTACAATGACAGTCTGTCTCTCTTAGACCTTGACCTTGTAGCTACTAGGCTACATTTCTGTGTTGTGTAGGGGGGTCTTGTCCACGTTGAAGGGAGATGGTAGCATTTCTTGCATATTTAGTCCTCAAGACCTACAGTTTTGTACCACTATGATGCTAAAGGAATATTTTCAAAACTCTCCTAATGTGGAGATCTGAAACTAGATTTCAAGTTGCTCTTAACTTTAGGAAAGCTGGGAAAATTCTTCAAGTCTTTCTTCATATTTTTTTTTTTTTTTTTTTTTAATTCGGTGAACTCTACTAAACATGAAATACCAAAGCTGTAGTTCCTAGTGTTTCTTAAAAATAAATAAATAAAAATTGCTAATACTGATTTGTATCTAAACTTAACACAACTAATCACAATGCTTTTGAAGAGTCTCTGTGGTTGACAAATTTGTGCCATTAAATTCACTTTCCATTATTTCTTTAGAATTCTCAAATGGACGGTGAAATATGTTGGTGGTATACTGATTTTATATCACTTAGGTATTATATTAGGTAGCAGGTATTAATTATCTTCTATTTTTCAGACCTTACCAGTACGGAAGATTCCATGCAAAGCAAATGCGCCTTCAGGGTCTTTTTTCGCACGAGACAACACAGCAAATTTCTTATCCTGGTGCAGAGAAGTAGGGGTGGATGATACCTGCCTGTTCGAATCAGAAGGTTTGGGTATGTATTTGTTTACATGCTAGTTGGTAAAGAACTACTCTTTTTTGTATTTTGCCTTGAAAGAGATCCCGATTCCTGTATCTGACCTGAAGCATTAACAAATAAAGGACACATCTGCTAAAATTCATTTAAGTCAGTTTTAAGAGGAGCTTAAGTAACACAAAATCTTGCAATGTTTTCTTGCATACAAATGATTTTTCACCCTACACACCCACTTTTCAGATTGTGGAATGTTGTTTCTTAGTTCAGCCAATACACCAGTCCTTTTCTGTTTCAAGAGAGTATGATACAAGTGCATTCTTGGGTTTTGCTACACATATTTAGCTGGTAGTGCAGATTTTCAGTGTGTTGCTCAGGAGGCAAGAAAATACGATTTTGTTCCCTGTGTCCTATGCTGACCTTTTTTCTGGTTGATGCCCTTGTCCAGCTCAGGACAAAAATTATCAAATGTGAATGCTTCAAGGTTCTTCATCAAAACAATTGAACTGTTTAGGAAATTGTTGTTGCAACAGTGCATATTCTTCATTAATTTAACTCTTCTCCGTTCAATGGAAAACTTATGACTCTTACTTAAAGGTTTAGTTTCAGACACAGCGTTAAATGAACCGAATCAAATGTGTGATTGTTATCTGAATTCAGACACAATTGTAAAGCAGTTGTGATGATAGACAACTCAGTTTCTACGGAGGATAAATGAACACGTTGTACTGTATCAAGAAGATTCTTTGTTTTGTTGTTCAAAAGGCCTTTGACTGCCCATCTGGAGTTCTTATCTCTGTTGTAACTGATCTATTCCACTTGTACAGTCTTGCACTTCCAGCACAACCGCTTCTTAAACTTTTTTTTTCATTTGTCTGTTTGTTGATCATGTGTGTTTTTGGATTTTTTATTTTTAACTTTTATATTATCAGGATAAAATTCCTGTAAGAGAAGAAATTAGTATCAAAAAGTGACAAAAATTACTGAACGTATACGTATTGTTTCTATCTTGTTAATTAAATCCTCAAGATGAAGTCATGTGGAAGACAAACAATAACCATACTTAAAATGTTTTGAAATGATGGAGAAGTTGGACGCTACCTAGGACAAAGAAATTTGCAAATTCAAGAAGAAAGGAAATACAGACCTCCAATGGTTTGAAATTAGCAGAACCACCTCTGGTTAATCCAACACCTAAATGAACTCAGACTTGGTACTGTTGTGGTAAGCTCAGCAGTTTAACATTGTTCGCATAACGGGCTAACTGTGCAATTGAGAGGGTGTTTACAATTAATTTTCCCAAGCATTGTTAGGAAATAAAGTCTTATTTAGAGAAGAAATCAGCATGGCTGTAATAATGTAATTCCCTGCATAAGTTAATTTTGCACATACTTCTACACATACTCAGTGCTTTGCTAGCCACAGTATAACACTGAATGAAAACACACATGGAAAGTTGGTGTTGAAGACGACTTCTGCTTTCAGAAAACTGAAATGAATTGTGCCCAGATACACAGTGCACAAACCAGATGTGGCTCTACTAGGCTTGCTTGATTGCTGATTTTTCTCACTGGTTTAAAAACAGGTTCTGTTTCTGCCCTGTGTTACTGTGTATGGAAACTACATGCTGAAAAGGCTTCTAGTGCTGTAAATTGGATTAGAACCTGATAATGGATTGACCTGTTTTCCTGAAATTGACAGACTGTGTTCAAGGAATGTGTAGGTGTGGCACTTAGGGACATGATTTAGCAGGCATAGTGGTGCTAGGTTGACGGTTGGACTTGATGACCTTAGAGGTCTTTTCCAACCTCTGTGATTCTATTCTGTGAGAGTGGTAGTGACCATGCTGTTTCCAAACAACATAATGACAGGAGCTACTATTCTTCCTCAGTTTGAGCTAGATCATGGATAAGTTTTGATTTTGCTTGAGGCTTTTCAATATTACTACATTAGAAATAAAAATACATCATAGCAGTTACCAATTGCAAGGGTTTATGTTCTGCTTTCTCCTACAAATCATTTATTGTGCACAAGAAGCAAAAATGCAGCAAAGGTAAGTGGTATAAAAGGTTCTGTTCAAAGTGGTGAGGAATGTGTGCAAATGGCACAAGTGCAAGTGTTCACATTACCTCATGAAAGTCTCTTCTCTTTTTGATAACAAGTAACCCTGTTGAAATGGTGATTACAAAGATATTTTTTTTTCCCTCCCCTCTATGTCCAATAAACAGTATTGATGCTCAAATCCTGTGTGATAAAGCAAATGATTTCAATCTAGATCTGAGGAACCTTACTGTATTAATGCTCTTACTTGAATTAATATTTATACATTTTTTCAAACTCTATTTTCCCTGCCTTATGGAATATAAATACTTTATTTTGCTGCCTTTGGTGATATTTTCTTCATGTCATTGTATCATACAAAACATTTTCTGAGACCTTTTCCTTGCAAATTTCTAGTCTCTTAATATTAGAGTATTGTGGAGCATTAGAGTAAGATTTATTGCAATGAAACATTTGAAAAATGGATCTTAAGATTCTACGTATTTCTTTTAAAAGGAGGTTGAAATTCTTTGTTGCATATGGGCCACACAGCTGAGGTAAATAAGAAAACAAAATCCAAGTCTTTCTTCAAAATAAATAGAAGAAAAAATGTTGCATTTGTTTTGTTGTTAGATACAATTATGCCTTCAAAGAACTTTAATTGGTAGAGTTACTTTAAATATCTTTGCAAAAGATTTGCACAGAACTCAAAAGTTTGAAAACATTTCACTTGTTTTAATCTAGATGTCCATTCCACCTGGGGAGTACCACTAGAAAATGTTTTTTTTTTGTTTATTTGTTTTTTGTTTGTTTGTTTTTTTAAATTCAGGTAAGAATAAATTGACAGGAGTCTGGGTTTTATGAGGATACACTGATTCAGTCCATGGGCATCTCTGGCAGGCAATGGTGTCTTACTTCAATACATCCTTCTGAGTTTCCATTAAAATGATTATTTTAATTTTCAAAGTCATTGTGATAGACTTCCAATAATAATAATTAAATAAATCACTTCTGATATATACATATCCTGTCACATGAATAATTTCCTTTGAAAACTGAGGACTAAAATGTAACCTGCTTTTATAATTACGTTGCTTTAACAATGTTCTAAGTTGGTAGTCAGTGATATGATATTCTTTGTCTTGCTGAAAATTGTGATGTTTCAACATAGTTTTTAAAAAACTCAACAAATTGGAAACATAGCTTGCTTTAATTAGTTATAACACAATCAGAGGTGAATGACAGTAACCAGTGTTTTACCCTTTGCACTTCATGGAGAGACATGGCAGAAAAGTCTCAAGAGTTGATGCTTCTGCAAAGAAAAGGTGGATTGTATGCCTGCAGGATAAGCCACACAAAGAATAAAAATATATAGCAACACCGTACGTAAGGATATCTTGAATGTTGCAAGATACAGGGAGACTGACCAATTTCAAGTGGCTTTTTATAATCATTAGCATTATAGTTAGTGTATTTAAAGAAGGAATTAACTTCATTAGTATGAAAAACTGTTATCTGAAGCCAAATTTTTATAATCCGTTCGAATCTTGAGATGCACTGTCTTTGAATGAGATCCTCAGTTATATCAGAAGTCAACATTTATCCCATACCTAGGGCCCCAACATGATGTACTCCTTGCTGTCTAAGAAATGTAATGCTGTCTGTAACTCCTCCGTTTTCATGTGTCATGTAAATTTTGTAAGTTCCCCCTTTGTAGGTTTTAGGGCAGCAGATCCACACAGCTATGATAATTCAATTTATGGAAGCATTCTTGATGGAGATATTTGTAATTATGGTGCTCAAGCCTGAAGAGTGTAACACTTGAAGAAAACTCTTCTTGGCCAAATAGTAAGAATGGTAAGATTTTCTATGATTGCTTTGGTTAACTGAACCAAAACTGAAACTGTGAACTCTTCTGAAACTGTGAACTGTGGGTAACGGTGTTGTTGGATGATTGTAGGATTTGGAACCAGCGAATATGCTGCATCTCTTCCATGATAAAGATTCTACTCATCAAGAAAAGGGTTTGCCACTGAGTGTGTCAGCATGCTGATGTGTGGTGTTCATTTTGAGACTGTCGGATACTGTTGTATTAATGTTTTGTGCTCCTGTATTCTGTAACTATGCGTGCGTACACATGATGTGCGACATGGACTTCTTTTGATGCAACTTGTTGATTACAGTTTAATGGACAGGTTCCCTGAATAAAAGTGTGGAAATAATGAACTTACAAACAGGCACGTCAGACCTCCATACTAATGTTGCTATTTCAAGTTTAAACAAAACAAACAAACAAACAAAAAGAACAGAATGAAACAAAAAAAACACACAATTCTCAAATGTGGATTGTTTAAAAATATTCTGTGTAGTGACTTTTTTTTTTTTTTTATTAGTACTCTATTTCATCTAATTTAGTATTTGAAGAGGGAAGAACACTTGGACCATTTTCTCAGTGTCACATTTGCAGCTTGTACCAGCAGGTACAATTTTCTGTAGTTGCATCAGAATAAAGCCTGTCCCATCTTTCACAGCATTTTACTAAACATCTCATACTGTTGTTGAGTATGTCTTGTTTTGAGGACTATAGAAGCATCCCAGACACTGTTATTTCCATTGGATTAGCATCTTAATTTCAGTAAATTATTAGTGTTTGGATGATCTCTAGATTCATTCTTGATAAATTCGGTGCTGTC
>VXAV01011200.1:1321-18663 GCA_013399715.1 Alectura lathami | reverse complement strand
GTGATGAATGCACAATTAGTCAGTCTGGAAAAAAGAGAAATCACCATAAAAGTGAAATGACTGTCAATTAAGTAAGGATGAGTTGGGTGAAAGCAATTCACTTTGTATTCTAAAAGAAGAGAAATCTCTGCAGTGTGATTTAGTGAAGTAAAAAAGTTGATATTATGCAACTTTTCATTCAAATATCTGTGAGATAAAAAGGAGAATGACAGGGTTGCTTTGTAAGGAGTGGATGTAATTAACAAAAGACATGGTGGAATTTTTTAAAGCCCTTATCCTTAGGGCTTTTTCAAAAAGTAATAAAAATAAATAAAAATAAAAAACAAAACCCACTTATTTTAGCAAAGGGATCAGGTTTGGATTTCAGAAAAACATGGCCCAAAGTACATTTTTGAAGAACTGGATAAATTCCCATTGCCGTCAGTAGGAACTGGATCAGTCACTTAATGAAAATGTTGTGTAACTGGTCTTACTCAGTTTTATTAGACTTTGTTATGTTTCCCGTGAGACCCTTTGGTGCACATGTTAGTTAATCTGCTAGGAGACCAGGAGTTTACTTACATACCTCACATGGATCACTTTAATATCAATACTTAAGTATTGTGAAGCTTGCAAGCATTATGCTCTAAGTATTGCTGGTGAACCTTCTGGCTTTGGGGCGTCAGGTTTCCACACCTTTCCCTTTTCCTCTTGCAGATGGGCATTTTCATGTCAAGGTGGAACAATCCTAAGTCGACTTTGATTATCACAGAAAACCTTGTGAGCAAGGGAGAACACATAAATAGGACAGTTAAATAATGTAATGCCTGTAATTTCCCCCTCTACTACACAGTACTGAAAAAATCTGGTACAGCTCTGGCTTCCAAAGCTTCCTCAGTGGCAAGTGACTGCCACTGAGAGTGGCAAAGACCTAAACTAGCAGGGTCATCTTGAGAAATAAGAAAGTACCTCATTGCTTTGGCTAGCCAAACTCTGATCTTTTCACTAAGAGCAACAAAAAGAAGACAGAAGATTTACTGTCGGGCATTGGCTCTCAGCATTGACACCAGTGGCCATTTTACAAAACCCATAAAGAATTCTGTGTTTCAGGTCAGATTTGAATAAGTAAAATACAAGTAAGAAAATCTCCAAAGATTTTCTGTCTACTCCAATTCATTACATTCTGTGCCAAATTTTCAATTTATTAACTGCCAGTTTAATCCTTTCTAAAAAATACAAATAATTCCTTTAATCAGAAAGGAAAATGATCTTATTTTCCTGTGGAACTCATTTTATGTTGGCTTTTTTTCAATGGCAAATGGAAACAGAATATCCTGCTAATCTTGAGAATGAACTGGATATTGTACCAGCTTTTAAAATGTGAAGAGTGTCTCTTCAGGGTTTTTTTGTTTTGTTTTGTTTTTGTATATTTAAACATTTCCTTTTCTACTTCATTGTAAAATCTGGCAATAGACTGAAGAGTGAAATAGTAGGTTGCACATAGGTCAAGGATCCTGCCATATATATAGTGAAAGATAGTGCTTGTCTTAAAGGTGTTCCTATATGCATAATCTACTGCACCACTAACATTCCTTCGTCTGTCTTTAGCACCCTAATACATCACAGTTCTTGTTTAGGAGAATGTATGGAAATTAGCGCTCAGCTTTTTTTGCAGAAAGCTCCACTTACTAGGCTGTAACTTCCACAGGGGTAAGGATAAGCTTAAAGCCAGTGTCTTGCCTGTGGCAGGCCTCCTAAATGAAAGTCCTGTCGTCAGAGGGAAATGTCTCTGATAAATTTTGACTGAGTGATGTTACAGCCAAAGTTTGGAAAGAAGGAAGCAGATACTTCCACCTGCCATTTTCTGTTTCATGCTACCCATGATTAAGTTGCCTTTTGAGTATTTACTTTTGCTTTTTGTATTTGCTTATACAAACTCTCCTTAATCTTTTGATCTGAAACAAACTGTAAAAATAACACAGTGAATTACAGGAGGATTCTGATCTGCACTGACTGTAAAGCTTGGTCTATATTTGCTGTAATGAAACGCTTAGAAGGCTGTATTGGCGCAAGCCTCTATGGCTGGAAAACCTATCAGGCTTCAGTGTATCAGCAGCCACTGAAAATCATTCCAGCTGGAACTACACTGATGCAATTTTTGTGTCACCTATTTAAGTCAATACTTCTCTCATTCTCCACCCCTGTATGTCAGTCACTAGACATGGAGAAGTGCAGCGGTGTTGCTGAAGAGGCTGGGAACTTTATTAGGTTCTACATGAAAACCGAGATCTTTGCTCAGTGAGAAATATCACTTGACATAAAACGATAAAGTTTGTTCTGCCCCAAAATGGAGATTTAGGGGTTTTGAAGAAAGCCTCCATTCTGGTTTATTTTCCACCAGAAATATTTACAATAAAATCAGGAATGTTTGCATTTGATTTGTTGAAGGAATATAGACTCGAACCAATGCAGCTCATAAATCATTTATAAAATACCATTCCATCACAGTCTTTGTTTATACAACATAGTCTAAGACATCATTTCACTACACAGAGAGGATATCCATTAATGTGTTTGATACAGCCTCTGATATAACATGGAAATAAAATTCTTTTTAATTCAGAAGAGGTGGTAATTTTAAAACCCAGCTCTAGCACAGCTAGAAATATTGTGACAAGCAGTTGCCATGAACACTTGACATCTTTTTTTCAAGCTGAGCTTTTTTATAATCCTTTTTCCATCTAAGTGAGATTCATTTAGTGTGATTTACTACATAAAAATCCCTGAAAATGAGAGAGAAATGTTAATCCAGCAGGCTGTTTTCCATGTCATTATTGTGTCTGCAGAGAGGGGAAGTACAAATTCCTGCATTGGGGGTGTAGAACTACCACACAAAAACTCAGAGGAGGTCCCTAAACAAAACCGTATGTAATGGCTGCAGTGACAGAG
Organism: Alectura lathami; assembly: GCA_013399715.1. Classification (NCBI taxonomy): domain Eukaryota; kingdom Metazoa; phylum Chordata; class Aves; order Galliformes; family Megapodiidae; genus Alectura; species Alectura lathami. Next base: position 15,735 of record VXAV01011200.1, on the reverse strand, counting down.
GTCACATAATTTGGAACTTGCAATAGCATAATCCAAAATTTTATAATGCTGTGTTAAGAGAGGGTTAGGCAAAGTAGGACCTAATGAGGGATGACAAAGAAAAACACGGAGTGTGTTCTTCCTGTTTTTCAGGTGAGGAAATATCTTTTTTCTTTATATAATCGAATCATGGGATAATTCAGATTGGAAGGCACTAATATACTTTGTCTGCTAAAATGCGCATTAATATGCATACTCTAAGAAGACTACTTTGGTGTGGATGAATAATTAATACCTGGAATTGGCTACATAATTTGCACTTTTCCAGATTTGCAGAGCTGAGGTTTCATTTGAATTCCTTAAATGTACACTTAGGCACAGAAGCGAGTTCTTAAACATCTAAAATCAGCCTTTTGTTTTGTCAGGCTCATGCTTTTCTCTGAGAAGACATTAGTACGCGCAAGTTCAATGACAAAAGGAGAATGAAGGCCAAGAATAATAATAGTTGCAGGAGAGCTGTTTTCCTTCCACATACACTTGGGAATTGCTCCTGTGACCCCTTTTGTCTGTAAGGGTGAACTCTAGGTATGCAGCAGCAGTAACACCACGCAAAAAAACGGATGTTGCAGTGGCTGGAAGCTTTTAAAAATAGAAATGTATCTAAATCTAACCGACTGGTGCTTAAATCTGATAGTATTGTGGGATTTTGCTATCAATTTTATGTTGAGCTCTAGAGATGAGGTTTCATAATCTCTGGTAACAAGGTGTTTTTAATGTTTGTAATTATGTGGCTTGCAACAATTTATCAGGAGGCTGTTACACATTCGTGATGGCATTTTCAGGTCACTGAATCCTTGGGGAAGTAGAAAATTTGTTCTCAGAAGGAGTGGTCAGGCAGTGGAACAGGCTGCTCAGGGAGGTGTGGAGTCACCATCCCTGGAGCTGTTCAAGAAACGTGTAGGTGTGGCACTGAGGGGCATGGTGATGTTGGGCTAGATGATCTTAGAGGTCTTTTCCAACCTTAGTGATTCTGTGACTAACCACAGTTAGTGACTAATACTGAGATTTAAGAAAGGCACTTTTTGGCACAGACAGGAGGATGGATAACCAATATAAATGGTAAGGACAAGTGGTAGCAAAATGATTCCTAAATAGCATCAGCTGCATTTGCAGCAAAGAAAAAGAAAGTTGAAGTGCCATGTCTGAGTCCATGGTATGTGTGTGCAGGGATCTCCTTATTTCTGGCCTGCAAAGCCTCTGGGGTCACTATGAAAGTATATTAATCTAGAAGCCTATTTAATTATGTAATTCTGAAGATCTCTCGAAAAAGCCCCCCCTAAATGCTTAGATACAAGAAATGAATGTTATCTACTGATGACAATGTATCTAAGTGGCTCATACTCAGTAAAAATTAATTGAAATATATGTAATTCTTACCTTTCCCAGTCTCATTAGCTTCTTGCTTTTGGCATGCAAAATTTTCTTTATGCATTGCTTTATTTTGCCAAACACCTTTGGATTTTACAGTCAATATACTCTCAGTGTGTAGCCTACATCATTTCTGAAGTTGGCCTGCAATCACACTGGCTGACTCCAGACTGCCATTGGCTTTAGGTTGCTGAGTTTGGCTTGCAGAGCCCAGCCCCAGTTCCATTACAGACAGCGGGATTCTTTCCCTTGGCTTTTGCAGGACTTGGCTGAGGTCCATCACGTGTAATTCCTCCACAATTCCCCTCCCCTCCCTGAAATATTCTTCAAGAAAGTTGTAATATGATTGGAAGAATAACAGTATTGGGCTAGATTTTCAGTTCCTATAAAACAGAATGGGTTTTCTCAAGTCAGTAAAACTATGCTCATTTATGTGAGCTTAACATCTTTACATCCAGCCTAATATCCTTCCAATGAGCCACAAAGCCCTCTAACCTCATTTGTGTGAAAGCCAGAACAGTGTAAACGATGTTTCACTTTGATGCCCAAGTCCTGTGTAATGACAGCTTTCTCCACCAAACCTCCATCGACCATTTTGGATGTCCTCTCTTGATACAGCCATGATGCGTACCAAGACAATCTATGATCCCTCCCTCTGTGGTGCTATTGCTTGGCAATATGTTTTCTCAGATGTTTGCCCCTCCACAGAATGTATAGAGAACAGCTTCAGTGACAGCCCTGCCTCAGACATAACAGAGATAATGAAGATTTACAGCAATCATAAGTATGTGTTGGGTTTTATTTAACAGGAAGGGTTTTCTCAGTTTTAATTGGCTGGATAGCAGCGTGAAAATACATGAATGTCATGAATTTATTGACATTGATAACCAACTAATAAAATGTATTGTTATTGTATCCATTTTTTTTCTTTCTTAGCATTCTCATGCAATGGAAAAGCTGAATTGTGCAGATTATAAAATCTCAAACAAAAGTTTCATCTTCAGCTGAAGTGTTTTGGAGTAGAAAGTGCTTTTTCAGCTACAAAGTAGAGCAAGATTTAGATGACTTTTATATAAGACTTTTATATACATATCTATGAGCAGTCATTTATACTTCTGTGAGTCTGGAGCAATTCTGAAGCTAGCAGAATTATTCTGGGTTTGTGCTGGTGTTACTGAAATCAAAATATAGCCATAGGATTAAAATGGTGCTTTTGTGGCACAGCACAGCACAAATAATGACCGTATTTAGGATGCCAGAAAATCCAGAAGGCAAGCATTCAATGAATTTCATAATAATAATAATTTTTAAGAGGGGCAAGATAGAAGATGTATCATTAAATGGAGAATCAGGAAATAACATACCAGCAGCAGGTTTCATTTGTCTGTGCAGCAATCCCTAAGGGAAACTGAACCAAATATAGCTTTCACTAACTTTCCATCCCTAACTCTTAATCAAAAGTCCAGATACTAACTTCTTTGGGAACGTGAACCCCCTTCTGACAATACGTGGAAGCTGAAACTCAGCAACACTTAACTCATTCCCACTGCAGCATCAGATGTTGTAGTGGACGTGTGTTGCGGTAGTGTTTAAAATGCTTTTGCTTCAAAGGGTTTGGGGGCATTTCTCCAAATGTTTTTTTCAAGCATCCAAAGCGTAAAGACACGATTCAAATCTCATCCCACTGAGGGCTGATCTGGTCCTGTTTTAAGTTCAAAATGAAGGCTTGAAACTAAAGAATAGGTTTATGTCAAACAGCATATTTTTAGGCTAATGGTGTGTGTCTTTATGTCTTGGTTTGGTTTGGTTTGAAGTGTTACATTTTTGCCTTTTATTATCCACTTTTGTTAAATTGAGGATTTTGTGTTTTCGCTTTGCCATTTATACTGTTTGTGCTGATCTGAATTGTGCTATGTTAAAAAGGTTCCTGTGCCACATAAATCTCAGAACTGCAAATACTGTCAGCCCTCTGAGGAGCTGTGGACACGCAGAGCAATGCATACACACATCATGGCCATAAATCCAAGTGTCATTGCCCAGCCTGCTCTGAGGGCACGCTGTCCGAGGATGGCAGCCTGGAGGTGGTGTTTCTACAAGGCAAATTTTTAATTTCTTGGGCATTTTGCATTTCATGAGATGTATTGATCAAAGCATTTTTCAATGCATGAATTATGGCATGGTTTTTATAGAATATGATGCCTCACTGATATTTATTTAAGTGCTCTGCGTGAACAGGAGGAAAGAAATCCGTGAAATTGCCAACTGAAATCACAGGTGCAGAGAAGTTACATTTGTAGGTGGTGAAAAATTTTAGAGTTTAGACAGAAAATGAGTGTGGATCTTGAAGATGTACATTAGAGAAAGCTCCCTAACTTGGCATTTAGATCCCTCTGTCTTAACCTAAAATTGCTTTGTAGGTGAAGAACCAGGGTTTCTGGTATAAAGAGAGCAAGCATAAGCACTACAGAGACTTCCCCCCAGGAAGAGCCCAGGGACTTTTCTTGTATTTTCTTTAACAGCTCAAGGTAAATTCAGGTATCTCATAACGGTTCCAGATACATTAATTCTGACATTCCTCATTAGACCATTTTATTTACGGTACGTGTCAGCAATACTAAATCGTTAAACTCCACGGTACTTTGTCTTCTCAAATAGCTCTTTTGGGTATTTTAGGAGATAGCGGTGATTGTTTTGGCTGTTTGCCCTTCACTACTACCTTTACATAGATCCCTATCCTGTAAAGATCGTCTGCCTTTACTAACACATTTGCAGAACAACATCTGAGGAACATCGCTGTCCCTTACAATGTTTATCCTGAACACAAGAAGAACAGGATCACTTGGTGTCGTAGGAATAGAAAAATGTAATGTTTATCTAAAATATAAAAATCTTTAGTTTTAAACTCTATTTCACTTTTTTACAGCTTGTTTAAAGTATTCACAGTTATGATATTCAAATTAAAAAATTCAACGACTTTTCCTTTCCTTTTATTGTAAAGCGGACAGCCAACATATGTCTACGATTTTTAATTAAAGAAAGCAGGGCTTTTTTCCAGTAGGAAAAATGATAGCCCAGCGAAAGGTTCACCTTGAAGACCTTTTTTTTCCCCTTATGTGTAATTTCAGATGCTGCACAACAAGCACGTGATGGTTCGTGTAGGAGGAGGATGGGAGACTTTCGCAGGTTACTTACTGAAGCACGACCCATGCCGAATGCTGCAGATCTCCCGAGTGGATGGGAAAACCTCTCCAATCCAGAGCAAGTCTCCAACCCTCAGGGACATGAATCCAGACAATTATCTGGTGGTTTCTGCCCATTACAAAACCAAGAAGGAGATTAAGTGAAATAAGCATCTCATGTGATTGGGACTCTCTATATGTAGGTCCAAAATATTTTCTCAAGTGTAGTAAATTTAGTTTATGCTTTAAAAGGACTTCAGAAAATTTAAGACAGACTGGAAATGGCAACCCATTTTGAAGATCTTTGAACTGTAGAACTATTTATTTCTAGTACTGTATCTTTTATAGCAAATTACCCTTGCTAGGCTAATTACTACAATCAGATAAGAAATAGACATATATTTTTAGCCAAATTATTACTCTTTAATACGTGAATGTATACGTAGAGTTACATAAAGGAGTGGATCCTATTAATGGGAGAAAATACATAATACAATATATTTGTATGAAAATGTTATGACATTGAATCCTTGACTGTTAGGCTAGTTGAAAAATATATATACCGGTGGAAATAAGTATTTGTGGAGATTATTTGGTAATGCCTCTTGAAATGAAATCAGCATTGACTATTTTTATGGGTTGCAAGGTTTTTTTTAACCAATAGAATATAAAGAAACTTGTTGCATGCCAAACAACTTCCTAAAGCGATTCCTTAAACAAAAAGGAAAAAAAAGAAAAAAAAAAGCCCAATAAGAAAAACCCACAGCCCTTCTGCTCTCTAAAGACAATGCTTAGTGCCAGATGTGTGTGTAGCTCCTTCCTGTTCCCGACAGAGCTGCCCCATACAGAAGCAGGAGGAAGCTGGGAGGTTGCCCCTTCCCCTCGCAGACAACAGAGCTGGCCCAGCGCTAGCAGCGCGCTGTGCTGTGGCCTTGACGGGGAGCAGCACAAGATGCACGGCCCTTGTACCCGAGGGGGGCTTCAGGAGATGCCAGTCCCTCCTCTATCACAGAACACCACGTTGTTCTGGAATCTGAGCTTTTCCTTCCCCTGATTCTTAATTCTGTGGGTCATGCCAAATACAAAATATTCATTACCTTGTCAGAGGAGTGACTCGCTTTCTTGTAAATCATTCACACACCTCCAAAATAGCTGGAGGCATATTGGGGCTTAGTTCGTGATTTTGGCCACTCTTTGTTTATATTTGGTAATTTATGTGCCTTATAACTTCCTAGAAAAATCATTTTATAGGATTATTTCACTGACTGTATAAATTTGAGCAGAACTCATTTCATTACAAGTGAAATAAACTTTTTAAAAAATACTCGTACATTTTGAAAGTCTTATTTGGTATTAGGAATCTGTATTCCTGTCCTCTGCTGCTACTGACTGGATGCACACAGCCTAGAACTGCTTGCCAAACTCGTAATAAATTAGACAGCTAATGGTGCAAGCTTTCACTTTCTTCAGATAGCACAGAAATGCCTGGATTTTGTTGAAATTTATTTTTCCTTTGCAGGAAAAGAAATGAATCAAGTGTTCTTGAAGTCACTTTTTAAAGTGCCGATTGGTATTTCTCTATTTTTTTTTAAGTTGAATTTAAACACACACAATGTATTATGTATACAATGGATACACACAATCCAATGATCTGCTCCTGTGGTCTTTAAAGACAGGACCAAGACCTTCTTCCTTCATGCTTGATGCCTTACTGGACCCAGCTCGTTTGCTCACCTTTCAGCAGAACCGTCCTGCTAAGTGGAAAGGACACACGACTGCTGGGTGCGCAGCACTGAGCAGCAGTATGCAACTCCAACAATGCTTTTAGCAAAGAAAACTTGTAGCCTTTATTTGAAGCCTTTTTCTAGAAAAAGTAACTGCATACTCCAGCAGTCAATCCTCTGAAAGGACAGAGGAAGACCCAATTCTTGTAGAAACAATGTATGTAGCCCATGTGGGAATGGGGAACAGACCATAAGCTACATTAGTTAAAAAAAGAAGACAAGGAAGCACAGCTGGAAAAAAAAAACATGTTCTTAATATATGCAGAGATCTTTTTTCAAGGGAACAGAGAAGGAAAAAAAATACTTGAGAAAGTGTCAGAAGTTTATTTGGAATAATGGTTACACTTTTAAACACGAACTGTTGTGTTTCTACCATTGAAGATTAGGTTTGCACTACTAGGTTAAGCTTCCATCACTATTTTTTCTTTAAGATATTTGAGGATATTTACATGTTGATAGATTAAGATCAGACACTTGTATATATATAAAAAAGAAAAAACATATTTAGATTTATTTGAATACTAAGCTTCAACAAATAACCCTAGTAAATCCAAACCAAGATTTTAAATAAAAAATGAACTGATGTATGTACTTTAGCTATCAAAATAACCTTTTGTGATTTAAGATACTCAAACTTCTTAAAATCACATTACCACAACTCTTGACCTTACACTTCAACTTTATCAGTGTCAGAATGGGACACCTATTAAGGACTTTGAAAGCATTGCAGCTGCCACCCAACCTGACTAAAATGCTTGCAGGTGGAGCCTGCTGCCTTCGATGCACCTGGGATGGCTGGGGTGAGCAGAGGAGGAAGTTAAAGCAGGAGCATCAGTGAAACCAATGAATGAAAAAAACCTGCAGTAAATAAAGCAGCTCTGGACAGGAGGACTGGGGATATCTCATTCCAAAGGTAAGCACAGCCGGTTAGACAAATGTTTTATTTTTTGTTGTGCTAGGCCTTATAACAATGTAGCAGTTGTGGAATTTGTTGTGACTCAGTTTGCACAGGGGACTGAAAAGCCTGGAGCTCAATTTACAAAGCTAGTACAGAGTACCGAAATCTTGCTCAAAGAGGTATGGTGTTGTTGTTCCCTGTAATGATGGGGACAAAACAAAGCTCTTTCAGAAAGAATTTGAGGAGGAAAAAATGCTTGATCACTTGTAGCTGTTGTGCGTGATGCTTGAAGTTTCTGTGTCCCCATATGTGAATTTAAGGTATTTAGCGCTGATTTCTAGGAGGCTGAACTGAACAGCGGAGTGTCCTTAGGGAAGGTCTGCAACTTCTGTCTTGTCCCCAAGAGAGGGAGGGTCTGTTTAAACTGCGAAGTAGTTCCCTGGAGAAGAGCAAGTACTGAGAAGATGCAATGTTGCTCTAGCAGTGGAAGGTGACCGTCAGGAAGGGTGCTTTGTGGTGACTTTTGGCTTACTGGATCACGGTGTAGCTCAGCTGAATGGGAGTGCTGAAGATGTTGGAAGCCATTTAAAGCTGAACTGCTACGAGCTGCAGCACAGCCTCTCCTCAAAGGCTGAGCTGGGTCATAGAAAAGGCAACATGGGAGCACTTTTTAGCTGTGGAAAAAATAACAGTGCTGAAACTCAAGGTGGTTAATCAATGTAAGATTGCTTTAAAAACTATTATTGTATCATGTCAGATAAGCATCACAATTCTGGAAGCAATTCAGCAATACTTTGGAAATGTTAATTGTAACACCTGTGACTGCTTATTGCAGGAGGTACCTTATGGCACCTTGCTGCTCACGTACTACCTGCAGGTGTTCTTCCAAGCAGCATTATCCACATAACTGAGTGTGGACAGTATTTCTCCTCATATGTATTATAGCAGCAGTTGCACTTCGTTTGAATTACCACCTTGCTTTTTTGTTGTTGTTGTTTGTTTTGTAAAGGATATTCAGAGCTGATATATAAAATCTATGGTAGCCAGCTCAGGGGCTGTCGGTGGTGATGAGCAAAACAGAGAGGTGTGAATATATGTGTGTGTAGGAAGGTACAGCAAGCTTCTTTTAACTGAATACCCAACACTGAATTCATTACATGTGTTCCTTTCAGATCAGGGAGATGAGCTGTTTGCCACACCACGGTGTTACAGAAGCACCTGCTAGAGATGCTCACAAGGGTTTGCTTCTCTTTGGGCTTACAGTTCATACCACCTGGTTGGCCGCTGATGCGCAGTACCTGACAGGGAAGGAAGTACCGTGTTTTTTTCCTTGCTCTGTCTCCTCTTTCTTAGCCTGTAGATATGTCTGCTTCACATTTAGATTCCAAACACGTGGGAATACATAAACATTTATGGGACGTAGACAGATATAGTCATGCTGCTGTAAAGCCAACAATGCCAACCGCCTAGCTAACCTGAATAGATCTTCACAGTCTCCAAGGAGAAGTAAACAGCTAGGATTAGGGGAAAGAAGGACAAAATTCCTATTGTATTGTATATCTGTGCAGCGCAGCGCTAGGCGGTAAGAAAGAGTGTCTATTTCTACAGAGGGTGTCTATTTCTACAAGTACAGCTCTAGTCCATGTAGCTCTTAGCTCTGCTGGTTAATGGCACCCTTCAGGTAACTGTTAGTCGTGTGCTTCTGACCTGCAGTGAATTCTGCTTTCGTTCTGAACTGAAACTGACGTTACCAAGAATTTATGAAAACAGGAAGTGTTTCTACTCATCTGAAGCATTTCCCAGGTTGAGTTCAGACTGTGGCCACCCAAACGATTAAGTCAGCATGGTGCAGAAGCCTCGTTAAAAACAGCTTATCAATCAGGGACTTGTGATGCAGAACTACACCACCTCGCATCCTCAAGTGTTTCTTAGCTGTAGGAATAAATTTGGCATCCAAAACTTGAGGAGCATGGACATATCTGCTCCTTACTGAGGGGATTTTCTTCTATGGTAATTTTGAGTTGCAAAACCTTTACATACACGGTCCGCTCGGTCTGAGGTGACTCAGACCTTTACTCCCACCTCTCAGAAAAGCTGCCAGGTGAAGTGCCAGAAGTAAGCCAGCTGTCTTTCCTGGACTAAGAACCCAGTGAGTGATGGTGTGGGCATTCAGCCAGGGGAGTTTATCTTTTAACCAAACGTGACAGCACCTGGAGCAGAACAGGGTTGCCTTGAGCTACCTGGTGAGGATGGGCGGCATGGCACAGCCATACGACTGCATCCTGTTTTAACAACGTGGAAGGCGTCCAGGAACTGGGATTTACTTCACTAGGGGACTTCATTGGTTTAGAAGAAAGTCTTCATGATCATAATTCAAGTACAGGCTCCTGTTAGGTCCATTTGCTGACCCTCCCTTATAGTTCTGTGGGAGCAGGAAGATGGAGAATGGAAAAAAGTATGTATTTGTTTGAAACGTCCTGTGTGACAAACCCCAACGCTAAGTGTCACCTCAGTATCTCTGCAGGAAACCCATTGTGACAGATGTTGGATTGAAATTCACATTTCAAAGTTCTCTTTAATATATTTTATTACACTTTGATGTATTTTCGTTAGACTTGATTGGTCATAGTGATCTTTTTTTAATACAGTGAAGTGAACAAGTGCCTACAATCAAAGGAAACTAGAAGTATTCATCTGCCAAGGACACAACTTTTTAGCCCTAGTGCTATTATATTAATACTGAAAGGTCTCCATTCTCAACTGAATTATGAAGGCTAAGCCAGGAAACACATTGTATTAGACCGTGCTCCTACGACAGCGTGAGACACTATTTGGGGAGGTAAAAGAAGTATTCAGTTCAGGGAAGGAGGGAAAAAAAAAAGCCTCTATAGCCTCAGGTGGGTCAAAAAAGAGGTCAGTGATATTCTGAGGCAAACACGGTGCTCTCCAGGGAAAACAGGAGCTGGATTCCTACTACTGACCATGCTGCAACAAGCATCTATCACATCTATCAACGCAGCAGCTTGAGGTCACTAGTGTGGAAGTGTGGTTAGTCCGTAGTTTAGGTAGCTCTAAATAATCCAAGGCAGTTTCACATTTGGGAAAGGGATTGCAGACATTCCTAAATAAAGAACAAAAGCAACAGAGCTTCAGGCATTTGGCAAATGTTATTGCACTGTAACCAACCCACCCAGATAGGACAGAAATTTCAGCAAACAAATCATCCAAGAGATGACGTAACTTCTGTTTCTTAAAATTCCCAGAAGTGCAGCACTGCCCTCTTGCGTTCAGAATAGAACTAATAAACAATACTCTTAACTTAGTGTTTACATTCCAGTATTCATTATAAATACTCAGAGACCCAAAATAAATTCACATCTAAAAGTGAGGAGAACAGTTGTCAGGCTGACAACAAACCAGCTTTCTTGCTATAAGCGTACAAGGCTCAGAACGGTATGTTATTTTTTTAAGGAGTGTCACAAAAAGCTTCAACTCATATGGGCCCATTATGAATCTGCCTTAGTATTTTAGAAAAAAGGCACGAAATCCCTAAGCAGTTCAAAAGTAATTAGGAAACCAAAGAGAAATATTGTAACCTGCATACTCAGATATCTAGGGACTACTTTCTACATGAGAACTTAGAAAAGTCTAATTGCAGAGCCTGAAATAAGTGTCACAAATACCACAGGGGCACCTGGACTGTGCCTAAGCTGGCTGCACACACAGACATGTACCAACTGACCAGATAACAGACACACACACACTGGCTACAGGTCAACTCCTCTGTGAGAAAACCCATCGCACTCCCTTGACAGGGAAGCAAAACATGCACATAGAACAAAAATTGGCCAAAACTTAGTGTTCAGAGGCTTGAGTTCTTCACTTTCTTAGTACTCATTTCCACATCTGCCCTCCTACGATGGCAAAGGACTGCTGAGTCTTCATATGCAAACAGCAAAGCCACGGGATGAGTAAGTGCCACTCAGCTGCAGAAACCGGCAAGTTCTTGGCAGCAGACATCAATCTTCTCTCCAGAAGCCACGCTTCTTTATCCAACCTGCCACTGTAGACAAAAACAACCAAGGGCACCACAGGTTTGTATGGAGAAAAAAAAATAAAAAAACACACTACAAGGCTGTATAATGACGGTGAACTCCCTAGTCTAGTGCATATGCCAATGTTGTATGAAAAGAGAAATACGTATTTTAAACCCAAAGCTACTGCCCTACTTAGGTCAAACACTTCCTGTGAACTCTGAGGGAAGACAAAGTCTGAATGGGTACTGAAAAGGGACACTGAGTACGAGTCAGCAAGAAGGTCCCCAGTGCTGAGAGTACCACGAAATGGCAGAGATCTGGATGCATTATAGGTGCAGAAATGGGGAGGATGCAGAAAAGCAAAGCTTCCTGCCATCCCTGCTGTCATGTCAGTGAAATCCCGAGAACACTGTGTGATAATGACACATGCTTCTATTTCTACTCCATTTCCCCTCCTCTCGGTTTTTCCTTGGGTTATTCCATCTTGTAGACAACCAAACAAAATTGGATTTTCCCCAGAGAATAAAAAGCCAGCTGCATCACCTTCTTTCATTTTTAAACTTACTCTCAGTCCTCCTTCTCCTCCAGAACCTGAAGCTGCAATTCTTTTTTCTATTTCTTCCTGTTTCTTTTTCTTTTGCTCTACGGAATAAGTGTTCTTAATACCTCGGGAGGAAGCCTGGGAGAAAATACACGTGCATAAGGCCAGTTAGTTATTTTTTCTGGATAGAAGCCAAACTGCAAGTCTTGGCAACAGCATTCTGTGAACTCAGATTTGCAAGAACCGATTGAAACAGCAAGCAATGGTGTGACGATATAAAATCAGACCTTTTGGGATACTTCTTTATATTGAATGCTGTCACTCCTGTAGCTGTTTGAGAGAGTCCTTGTTTCTATCGGTACATCCAGGTACTTTAATGCAGTTAATCCAGTTTGCACACCTTAAGACACAGCCCCAATTTAACTTTCCCAGAAGCCCCATCAGCTTTTGATTTTTTAGTTTTTCCAGTGTCTGGGTCAGTTCTTGCCCTTATGAATAGAATTAACTGGGAAGAGACAATTCGGGCAGGCAGAACTTCCACGAAGTTCAGCTGTTCCACAATCCCTTCATGTCTTTCAGCCCTTCTTGTCACATGGCTGCCTAGAGGTGGGATACGTACAATGGAAATCAGGACAGTTTCTATTCTAACGCTCAATAAATGGATGGAAAACGCTGCAGGCTCTGTACAGAAATCAATGGGGATTTTACATACACAGGAAAAAGAACCAGTAGTTTTTTTGCTAGTAGTGCTAGCCCAGGCTCTAAGAAATCCAGCTTTTGATTCATGGTCTGTGAGAAACTGCCTGTGTGCCAGGTCCAGGTTCAGAGGTCCTGTGGGATGCAGTACTGTGTCCTGCGGAAGTATGCAGATGAGAAACCAGCTGCTGGTTGTCTGCTTCGCATCTCCACGGTGGTGGTCTAATAAGGGCCTAGACTAGGCAGCAGGATTATCAGGTGTACAGATCATGTACTAATGCTGTAAAGTTAGAAAGGAAGTGTTCTTAAAATTTATTCTTATTTAAGTTTGGGGTTAGGATACCACAGCATGAGCCGTGCAGAGAATATTAAAATGCACCAATGGTAAGCAGAAATGCTGTTGCCCAGAATTCAAGGCGCTGATAACAAGCACAGTTCTCCGTGGATAACTAAGACAAATCTTACGGAAATATACCAACTTGATTACATCTATGACTCCTAGCTTTTAGGAGTCTGGCCTTCCAAGTGAGTTAGGTATCCAGATTCTCTACAGCAAACCAAAAGGAAGGGTACCTCGTGGTGCTGTGATGAATAAAGAGCAGTTAAAAAGCATGTGCAGGAAAATACTAAGCAGAGAAGGCATCTGACTGTGCCCCTGACAGTGGGCAACTGAACTGGCCGGTTAGCAAGCTCTGTGTTACTCAACATTCAGGGCCTCAAGTGTTCCCAAAGTCCTTAAAAAATTGGTAGATGTTGATCACCTTTTTTCTTCTTTAAAGAGAAAGTAACTGCAGATACCGGCATTGCCGTGCATTTTCTTTAGTAGTCTAATTGCTACTATAAAACTTCAAAGCTATCTGCAACCCAAGTTGCTTCATTTCTCCTTCCTCTGAGGAAACCATTTTAGCCATTTCAGAGCTAGATGAGGACTTTATTTTTTTCACACACTTCTCAAAACTAGATGTCAAGCAATTATTCTCAAAAAAAAAAAAAAAAAAAAAAACAACCCACAAATCAGAAACTTAAAACTCCAAGATTATGCTTGGATTGCTTTTAATGTGTGGTGTGAAACAAAATCACGAGTATGAGCTTCTACAGAAGGGATCCGAGGTGTCACCCAGCTGTTGTTAGCATTATTCACCAAACATGGTCCTCATCATTAATGCCCAATTTTAAATTCGGTGTATAGTAACATAGGCATCTATACATAAAAAGTATGGAGATAAAATCCTATCAATAGCTAGAAAATATTTAAGGACAATGCCCACAGTCCTGCGCTCCTGCAGAAGCCCTAGCTATTTTCCCTGTATAAGTTACCTAAATATATTCTGGATAAATGGCATTTTATCACACATTACCTCCATCTGCCTCTTCTCAGCAGCTTCTGCTAGCTGTCTTCTTTTTATTTCCTAAATAAAACATGAAAGACAGTGAAATTCTATTCCGATATAGCCTGTACATTCTTTTGCAAGCCTTAATTTTTAAACCGCTCCGGGTTGTGATGCAAGCCGTCACGAAATGCCAACCTCAAGTCAACCAGCACCATCCTCCCCCCCCCAGTGCAAGTCTGCAACATGTTTTTGGTGACTCATGTGCCAGAGCAGCTGCTGACAGATCTGCAGGCAAACCTTCCAGAAGCTGCCAGCACGTCTTCAATTCCAACGCAAACCGCACCGAGGGGGTGCGTGGTGCACGAAACGTTCTTTGGGAACGCGCAAAAAGGGAGAGCTCGCCTGCTGTTCTACCCCAGAAACCCCTCAGATGAGGGCTGCGGATGCCGGCAGCCATCCCCACCCCTGCTCTCACCGCCCTCGGCTAAATTTCACCCGCGAGGCGTGGTGCGGGAGCACGCCCCGCTGCGATTTTCCCCCT
>VXAV01011199.1:0-10393 GCA_013399715.1 Alectura lathami | reverse complement strand
CTCTGATGTGGAGAAGGCTGAGGTACTCAATGAGTTCTTTGTTTCGGTCTTCATGCCGGTCAGGCTGATCATGTCTCTCGTGTCCCTGAAAATCCAAGTGGGGATGGGGGGAGCAAAATCCTTCCCAGTGTAAGAGTGGAGGAAGTCTGAGACCACCTGCTGGGACTGAATGTTTACAAGTCTATGAGGCCGGATGGGATGCATCCCAGGGTCTTGAAGGAATTGGCTGATGTGGTTGCCGAGTCACTCTCTATCATATTTCAAAAGTTTTGGCTGTCAGGCGAGGTCCCCAGTGACTGGGAAAAGGGAAACATCACACCCATTTTTAAGAAAGGGAGAAAGGAAGAGATGGGGAACTACAGGCCGGTGAGCCTCACATCTGTGCTTGGGAAGATCATGGAGCGGATCCTCCTGGAGGAGGTGCTAAGGCACATGTGAGATGAGGAGGTGATCCGAGACAGCCAGCACGGCTTCAGCAAGGGCAGGTCGTGCCTGACCAATCTGGTGGCCTTCTATGGTGGAGTGACAGCATCAGTAGACCAAGGGAGGGCAATGGATGTCATCAGTCTGAAACTGTGCAAGGCCATTAACATGGTTCTGCACCATATCCTTATCTCTAAACTGGAGAGATATGGATTTGATGGGTAGACTGTTCACTGGATAAAGAACTGGCTGGATGGTCGCAGCCAAAGGGTTGCAGTCAATGGCTCTATGTCCAGGTGGAGGCCGGCCATGAGAGGTGTCCCCCAGGGGTCCACCTTGGGACAGGTGCTCTTCAACATCTTTATCAATGACTTAGACTGTGGGATTGAGTGCACCCTCAGCAAGTTTGCTGGTGACACCAAGCTGAGTGGTGCAGCTGGTAGCCCTGAAGGAAGGGATGCTATCCAGAGGGACCTGGGCAGGCTGGAAAAGTGGGCCCACGAGAACCTGATGAGGTTCAACAAGGCCAAGTGCAAGGTGTTGCACTTGTGTTGGGGCAATCCCACGTATGAGTACAGACTGGAGAAGAACTCCTTGAGAGCAGCCCTGTGGAGAAGGACTTGGGCGTTGTGATTGACGAAAAGCTGGCCATGAGCCGGCAGTGCGCTCTTGCAGCCAGGAAGGCCAATGATATACTTGGCTGCATCAAGAGAGGGGTGGCCAGCAGGGAGAGGGAGGTGATCGTCCCCCTCTACTCTGCCCTTGGAAGGCCTCACTTGGAGTGCTGTTCTATCAGCGGTGGGGGTGGGTACTGGGGCCCCCAGTACCGAAAGGATGTGGAGTTGGTAGAGCAGGTCCAGAGGAGGGGCACCAAAATGATCAGAGGGCTTGAGCATCTCTCCTATGAGGAAAGGTTGAGGGAGTTGGGATTGTTTAGCTTGGAAAAGAGAAGGCTCCAGGGAGGCCTCATTGCGGCCTTCCAATACTTTAAAGGAGCTTACAGGCAGGAGGGGGACCAACTTTTTGCACAGGTGGATAGTGGTAGGACAAGGGGGAATGGGCTAAAACTGAAAGAGGGGAGGTTTAGGTTGGACATGAGGAAGAAATTCTTCCCTGAGAGAGTGGTGAGGCACTGGCACAGGCTGCCCAGAGAAGTTGTGGATGCCCCATCCCTGGATGTGTTCGAGGTCAGGCTGGATAGGTTCCTGGGCAGTTTGATCTAGTGGCTGGCAGCCCTGTCCTCGGCAGGGGTGTTGGAACTAGATGATCTCTGACGTCCCTTCCAATCCAAGCCATTCTATGATTGTAAATTTAGATGTTGCAGTGACACTACAGAACAGGGAACTGCTGGTACTCATTTTCATCTCGCTCTGCTATAATGCCTTTGCTGGGCTGCTACCAAGAGCACTGCCACTAAGCTGGGAATAGTTACTGCTCTTTGGTCCTGTATGAAGAGAAAATAAGAAACAGCACAATAGGTCATTTTCTAAATCTTTTATAAATTTTTCCATTAATAAAAAAATGCAGGTCTTTGTGTTTCTCTTTCTTCCCCATTGTTTCACTTATTTCTGGACATTTTATCTCATCCTGGAAGAGGGATAATCTTTCAGTTTTGTCATTTGTTTTCCACTCAGAAGTATATTTTGTTTGTGTTATTGCAAATTGTTTGGGCAGGGGCTATTGAGAGGAAAAATTTGGTGTGTTGAAGGACACAGTATTCAGTCCTAATGCTAGAAAAATAGAAATTCTGCAATAATTTGTAGGATGTATTTTATCTCATCCCAAATCTTTTATTTTGTTTTATGATTAGGAAAATGAAGTAAATGCAATGGAAATAAGTTATGAAATAGGTTCTAAAACAAAAGTAGAACATATATTTCCGTGAGGGGAATACAGCTCTCTGACCAGTACGTTCCAATGTTCATGTGAACCGTCAGGATGGCTAGAACATTT
The DNA here is from genome assembly GCA_013399715.1 of Alectura lathami. Taxonomy (NCBI): domain Eukaryota; kingdom Metazoa; phylum Chordata; class Aves; order Galliformes; family Megapodiidae; genus Alectura; species Alectura lathami. The sequence goes on along the minus strand of VXAV01011199.1, from coordinate 8,017 downwards.
AAAATCAAGAAAATTTTCTCAGAGCAGATGGAAATATCTGTTGGATTTCTTTAATTTCACAATTTTTAAAGATCTTCAGGGAAAGGTCATAAACAGAAATTTCTGTATTGTGATAATCTACATCCTACACTTAGCTTTCTCAAGCAGGGAAGATGAAAGATAGACCTCTTCTCTGCTGGAAGTATGAGGTGTCAAGAGAATGGTTCCTTTGCCAGGCAGAAGTAGGTGGCGTGATCTGAGTTTCCCTCCTTCAGCACTTTGGTCCTTCCACTTATTCAGCAAGATGCTGGTCCCACCTGACTCCTTTGCCCACTTCATCATGTATGTATAAAAGAATTTCTGAATTGTCAAAAAAGACTTGGCATCTCAAGGATATTTAACAATGTTGTTGGTATCATTTTGGCTCTATATAGCTTTACAATTTTAGTAAATTAGTAGTTATATCTTTCTCTCAATCTCTCTATATGTAAAAAGGATGACATGACAAAGAACAAACTGTGCTGGCAAAGCAGGTAAGGAAGGGATGACTTTTTTTTACTCTAGTATATGTACAAAGACCATAGAATAATAGAATTGTCTGAGTTGGAAGGGGCCTTTAAATGCCATCTAGTCCAACTCCCCTGCAGTGAACAGGGACTCCTACAGCTGGATCAGGTTGCCCAGAGCTCTGTCCAGCCTGACCTTGAAGGTCTCCACAGATGGGGCATCCACCACCTCTCTAGGCAAACTGTTCCAGTGCTTCACCACCCTTATCATAAAGAACTTTTTCCTTAAACCTAGTCTAAATCTCCACTGTCAATTTGAAACCATTTCCCCTAGTCCTAACACAACAGACCCTGCTAAAGAGTCTTTCACCTTCTTTCTTGTAGCCCCCATTCAGATACTGGGAGGCTGCTACCAGATCTCCCCAGAGCCCTCTCTTCTAAAGATGGAATAGCCCCAACTCTCTCAGTTTGTCCTCACAGGGGAGGTGTTCCATCCCTCAGATCATTTTTGTGGCCCTCCTCTGGACACACTCCAACAGCTCCATGTCCTTCCTGTACTGTGGACTCCACATCTGGATGTAGTGCTCCAGATGGGGTCTCTCCAGCGCAGAGCAGAGGAGTGGGGTCACCTCCCTTGCCCTGCTGGCCACACTTCTTTGGATGCATCCCCGGATGTCGTTGGCTTTCTGTGCTGTGAGGGCACACTGCTGGCTCAAGTCCAGCTTGCCATCCACCAGTACCCCCAAGTCCCTTCTGGCAGGGCTCTGCTCCATCCTTGCATCCCCCAGCTTGTATTGGCAGTGTGGGCTGCTGTGACACAAGTGCAAAACGTTGCATCTGACTCTGTTGAAGCTCATGAGATTAGCCTGGGCCCACTGCTCCAGCCTGTCTAGGTCTCTCTGGATGGCATTGCATCCCTCAGACTTCTTGGCCACACCACTCAGCTTGGTGTCATCNATTGACTACCACTCTCGGGATGCGACCTAGCAACCAGTTCCTCATCCATCAAACAGTCCACCCATCAAATCCATATCTTTCCAGTTTAGACAGAAGGATGTTACAGCAGACCCTTTCAAAGGCCTTCCAGAAATCCAGATAGGTGGCATCAGTTGGTCTTCCCTCACCCATCAATGCAGTTATGCCATCGTAGAAGGCCACTAGATTGTTCAGGCAGGACTTGCCCTCGGTGAAGCCATGCTGATTGTCTCACATCACTTGCCCATCTTCCATGTGCCTTAGCATAGCTTCCAGGAGGATCTGTTCCATTACCTCCTCTGGGACAGAGATGAAGCTGACAGGTCGGTAATTCCCTGGCTCATCGTTTTGTACCCTTCTTAAAAATGGGTGTAACATTGCCCTTCTTCCAGCCACCAGGGACTTCACCTGACTGTTGTGACTTCTCCAATATCATAGAGAGTGGCACAGCAACTGCATCTGTCAATTCCTTCAGGACTCTGGGATGCATCCCATCAGGACCCATGGACTTACGGATTTTCAGGCTCCTCAGGTGCTCATGAACCTTTTCCAGACTTACAGTGGGAAGGACTAGCTTCCCCTGTCCCCACCTTCCAACCCATAGTTTTGAGAGATGCAGGAAAAGCAGGTTTTTTTTGAAGACAGAGACAAAAATTTTTGAATACCTCAGCCTTACCCTTGTCTATTGTTATCAGCCTGCCTGTATTGCTCACTAGGGAGGGAACACCCTCCTAAACCTTCCTTTTCTGGCTGATGTACCTACAGAAGCCTTTCTTATTTTTCTTTGCACTCCTCACCAGGGCAAGTTCCAGCTGGGCTTTGGCCTTCCTGACCCTTTCCCTACACAGCCTGGCAGCATCCCTGTACTCCTCCCAGGATACCTGTCCCTGCTTCCACTGCCTGTGCAGTTCCTTATTGCTCTCCAGTTTGACCAGCAGGTCACGGTGCAGCCATGCCACTCTCCTACCTTCCTTTCCTGACTTCCGACACCTGGGGATGGAGAGCTCTTGGGCACTAAGCAAAGCTTCCTTCAAGATCTGCTAGGTCTGCTCTGCTCTTTTTTCCTTGAGGGGAGTTTCCCCAGGGGTTTTATTGACTAACTCCCTGAAGAGTTGGAAGTTGTCTTTCCTAAAATTTCAGGTCCTAATTTAATAACTCCTTGTCTGCCCCATATCCCTCGGGATTGTGAATTCCACCATGATCATTAGAGCCCAGGAAGGCTCCAATCCTGATGTCACCAATTATTTCACTTGCATTGGTAAGCAACAAGTCTAGTGTTGCGTCCCCCCTGGTGGGACTATACATTACTTGGCTTACAATGAAAGTGGCTTGGCTTAGGATGAAAGTGAGATATTGATCAGTTTAATTGCTCAAGAACATATAATAAACTGTTAAAAAAAAAAATGGAAAAAGAAATGAAAAAGAAAAAAGAAGGAATAAAAAACCCTGAAACATTCCACTAAATCTTGTGCCAAAAGAAACAGAAAAAGTGTTGAGCTTTATTCTTATTATGGTTTCCATATGCAGAATAAACCTTGAGAAGAGCGTCTTCCTTTCCCATCCTATCCCAACTGATTTTTTTCATGGCTAATTAGAAGCATTTACATTAAATACTAGATATTGATTTGTTCAGTATCTTATTTCTGTTTTGGATCTCAAAACATTTGTACCAACTTTCTCCCTTACAAGGGGAACTTGTGTAAATGACTTTTGGCTACCCTGGACAGTGACGTAGCCAATTAAGAAAAAAAGTATTCTTCCTGGAAAACTCACTAATGAATTGGGAATTTTGTGGAACATCTGAAGGACTGTACTGTATATTTGGGAAGTAAATAGAGAAAAAAGAACAACCAGAACTAATTCAGGTTAGTTTTCTACGTCCTTGCTTATGACAGGAATATTGGATTAGATGATCTTTAAGTGTCCCTTTCACCCAAACAATTCTATGATTCCATGATTTTAGTGCACAATTATAATATTAAAAGACTCTGGTGCTATACATATGTGTTTAAAACACTGGAATTCTTTAATCTGAAAGCATTCAGACTGGATTCCAGCACTGATCTGACACTAAATCAATGAAGTTCCCTACTTTCTACTGCCTAGTCACTCTTAAACCAAACTTCAAGAAGTCATCTGCTTGACAGACAAAACCAGGACAAAGCTGCTTTTTGTTTTGCCTAGCCTAATGCCTCAGATCTTTCTTAAAGTTAAGCTATTTCATTCTACAACTGGACAGCTCCATCAGCCACTTTGAACCACTCTTGCTCAGCCACTGGGCCCCACTCTAGTGCCTGGACCCGGGGTCTTTGCCCAGGCTAGAGGATGCAGCTGCCACTTTCCCCTCTGCAGCTCCAGCCCATAGCAAAGCTGAGCAGTACCCAGAGACAGACAGGACACCCACATGACTGGCCACACAGGCTGCCAGTCAAGGGCTGCCTTCAGCAGTGCTCACACACCAGGGCTCATGTAAACACAGACACAGGTGGCTGTGTCCCCTTCCTCCTCTCTGGTGCTGGGGACAGAAGTTCAGTGGTGCAGGCACCCATAGCACTCTCCAGGCTCATCAGCACATGCACATTCACAGACACCTCCAGTACCAGCACAGCCCCTCCGTCTGCCTAGCACCTCTGCCCAGATTTCAGGTCCCTGACCCGCCTCATGGGTCTCCTACTTGCCTGCTGATCCAGATGGAAGTTAGCTGCCAAAGGCACCTGTGCATCCTACTCCATCTACCCCAGGCTGGGGAAGATGCAGACACTCAGCCCCCAGCAGCAGACACCAGGCCCAAGGCTGTGACCCGTTCCAGCCACCAGGGTGGACCGGCCCGCACTCACCTCACTGTCTCCAGTCCCCCAGCAGCTGGTTTTGGAGCATACATTGCTCCTGCCTCAAGGCTGGGAGAAGAAGGCCCCACTGGCTCCAGAAGCTGCTGCTAGGCCCCCACTGGCTCCAAGACCTAGCACCAGAGCCCTTGAGCCTACATCCCTGACAAGGGTCCACGAGCTGGCACTAAATTCCACTCACACTGGTCCCACAGCAGCTCACACTGTGGGTACAAAGTCTGTAGGACCCTCTCAGATCCAGAGAGCTGTGGTCCCCCAGCTACTGATGCCATGGCCCCAGTGGCTCCAGTATCTGGCACTAATTCTGTTCACACCAGTCCCCCAGAGGGAAGAGCTAGTAGGTGAGAGAACTGTGTGTCTGTCTCAGTTGGGCCAAAAATCTGACACAAAAGGTGAGGCGCAAGACAGTTATATTTGAGTTGGTTGCTCCATGCTCTTTCTATAACTAACAAGGAAGAATCAGCACTTCTGTGGCATCGATCATTACACCTGTTTAAGAAATTAGCTTTAGAAGAATTAGCTGTGGCTTAGAAATTCCCGTCTTTCACCTATTACAACAAAAAGAAGCTTTGGCTGATCTGTTCAAATGTATGCTTTTACTGAAATGATTCCAAAACCAAATAGCTTGCCGTTGCAGTTAACTTAAATATACCAGATCTTTGTTTTGTTTGCCTGATAAAGTTATGGGACATATCTTGACTCAGAGTAATTATACTGCATTCAGAACATAGATACTGAAACTACCAGGATAGTTCTTACCTCTCCTGGTAAGAACTTAGCCACGGAAGACTGCAATAGCAGTGTGTTAATCAGCCCTGTAGCTCCTTTACAGACATAGCCCTAGAAATACATTAGATGTAACTTTTGTTTACAATCTTGTTAATTAATTCACCATTGATTTAGGATAAAAATTAGATCTCATCTACCAAGAGCACAATGTGAATTGATCTGGTATTGGTAAGTTGTACACCTTATCAGCAAATGTAACACTGTCTGAAAAGTTTACATCCTCAAAGCTGTGTATGAGCACGTGTAAGTCTCTACACATATGTTTGCAGATATACAGAGAATGTAAACTCATAAACTAGGGGGAAATGCTTAGTCATGTTGTTGACCAGTATGAAATCAATCTGCATGCTCTGCAGTTAGGAAAAACAAAACAAAACCTCTACCCCAAAACAACCAACCAACCATCTAACAATAACAACAACAAAATTATGCAAACATCTACTGTATATAGGTGGTTTAGTTTGGTTTTGGAGGGGGAGTTAGGGGGTATCTAAAACCAGATTAGTGTCCAGACAGTGGATACTGAGACTCGGTGCTGCAACTTTGCTTCAAAGTGCCTGTATTTTGACCACTTTAAACAGTGAGCCTCTAGCTCAGGCAAGGTTGCTTCTGAATGTACCTGGCTGCATGCATTTCAGATCTCGGAGAACTCTGTTGTCCGATAAGAGGATCTCAAGTGTAAGTGCTGTAGCATACAACCTTAATGCAAAATTTCAGTGACCAGCTTACTCTAGGGCTTTATTTTCACCCGAGACCTTGAGTTTGGGATCACTTAACGGCTGCAAATTAAGGCTTTTTTTGCCAGGCATATATACTGTTCCATAATGCAGTCTTAGAACTTGATCCAGAAACCAGAATTTTACATAACAAATTAACAAAATAAAATAATTAATCTTATTTGGGTGCTCAGGAGTGCGTAGTCTAATTGAAAACTCTTCACTTTTTCTCAGTGGTTCTCCTTGCTATTCCATGTCAAGTTTTATGATAGTTAATTTTTGTTGTTTCAGCTCTTCCTCTAAGGGGCACACAGTGAAGGGAAGATTTCAGCTTTCTTTCTTTAAAATTAAGTTTATATATTCTATGTTTGTCCAGGAAAGCTTGGGGGAAAAAAAAAAAAAAAAAAAAAAAGAAGAAAAAAAAAGGCACACTTGATCTAATAGGAACAAAGAAGGTATGGTAGCCAGAGGGAGTATTAAGTATATTCACTGAATAGGTTCCTCACTGTCTCAGGTTGTGAGAGCCCTAAATGCTGAACGAGATAATCAGGTACTGCTATAATAGTAGCAGTATCCTCCCAGAATCACATCCCTCCCAGAAGTGATGTGAATCACTGCTATTATTTTGTAAAAGATATTTTGAGATCATATAAAGGAAAGCCTTGCAGGAAGGTAAGACACTATGTCTTACTGTCATTGCCTTCTTTCTCTAAGATATTCAATGCACTCAGTTAATGACTATACTAGTTATTATCTTTCCTATATTTCACAATTATACTATATTAAACCAGTCACAATCTTTCCCCTAATTCACTATTAAATGAGACTTACTTTTGATTCAAATGTTATTGAAGAAGTTAGTGTATCTAATTGAAGGTTTCTGACTCATTTATGGTAGTTTTAAGAGCTTAATCTTCAATTTTGAAGGCCTGGATTACCCTGATTATATGAACCATGAGCTAGAATATGTCTTTCTATATTTTCTGTGTCATTAAACCCTCTGATTCATTTGCTGGCAGTATGACATGTGTCTTTGCATTTCTCTGTATATTATGTATATATTCAGCAATACCAACAAAATAAATGTTGAAGCAATGTGCTCAGTTCTAATAATCATGTAATGCTGCTATATCAGTCCTAGTGTTACAACTGTACCATATAAGCTAATACAGATTGGTGAGTTTAAAATGTGTTGCATTAAATGTTAATATAGGTGATTTTGAATGTGGTTTGCTCACGTAAATCACATGAAGTGAGAATATAGTAAAGGTAAGAGGACGGGTGTGTGTGAAGGGGATAATGTTTAAGATCATTTAGAATTTAGAAAAAAAAAATATTCGGCATTTTGGAACCTTGCAGGGTTTGTTCTTAGAAGCATCTAAAACGAAATTCTATTCCTTACATGCTGAAAATCAACAATTTCCAAGTATGTTTCAAGTCTTGGATTGAGTAATCTTTCTTTTGTAGAGGAGAAAAAGGAATCTTTGCCTATCTGAGTATTGCTAATAGAAATCGAGAGAAAAGTCCTTAGGCTCATAATACATAAGGTCATAATATATTTGAAATACATTCAGATACATCTGGATCATTACACATTGTTAAGAGGGGTCAGTAATCTTACTGTGAGAAACTTTCTAAATTTTTTTTTAACTTTTGCTATTTAGAGTCTGTTTGTATATAAGGTATCCACTTCCAGATGAGATTTTGTGAGGCTTTGGAGATATTTGAGTGTAAATCATCAGCCAGAGCAATGGAATATTTACAAAGACAACAAGAAAATATATTGTTTTGGGGGCAGATTCAGGGAACATGGACAGATTTAGAGTGACAGCCTGTTGGTGGAGGCCCTCGACCTGCCACCCTGAGATGGGCTGGCAGCACTCCAGCACACCTAAAATCTTACCACAATGAGCCAGGGACAATGAGGAACTACCGACCTGTTAGCTTCACCTCTGTGACAGAGAAGATCATGAAACAGATCCTCCTGGAAGCTATGTTAAGGCACATGGAAGACAGGAATGAGATGCAAGACAATAAGCATGGCTTCACCAAAAGCAAGTCCTGCCTGAACAATCTAGGGGCCTTTTACTATGGTGAATTGGTGGACAAGGGAAGAGCCATTGACATAATCTATCTGGATTTCTGGAAGGCCTTTGAAAGGGTCCGCTGTAACATCCTTCTGTCTAAACTGGAAAGATATGGATTT
>VXAV01011198.1:151313-164261 GCA_013399715.1 Alectura lathami | reverse complement strand
TCTAGTCCAACCATCAACCCAACACCGCTATGCCCACTAAATCACGTCCCTAAGTGCCACATATACACATCCAAGAACCAAATGTCACATAGGCAGATGTCAACTAGAATACTAGAATGAAAAACAAGTTATATTAATTATAGAATAATGAAAGCTGGTTCCCAGTTCCTATGGGTGGGAGGAGAAAACCGGAATAGCAAAGGCAAAAAAACTTGTGGATGAAGATAGTGAAGATAGTTTAAAACATGACAGGAGTGAGGGGTGGGGGCAAAACCAAACAAAAAACAACTAAGTGATGCTAAGGCAATCATTCACCACTTCCCAAAAGCAGAACAATGTCCAGCCAATCTCTGAGCAATTACTACCTTGGAAGACACCCTCACACTCCCCAGTTTGCTGCTGCTAGGTCTGACATTATATGGAATGGAATATCCAGTTGGCCTTCTCTGGCCAGCTGTCATGGCTATGTCCCTTTCTGCCTTTTTGCCCACATCCATCTTACTCACTTGGGGAAGGGGAAGAAGCCTTGGTGCTGTGCAAGCCAAAACACTGGCATGTTATCAACATTGGTTTAGTGACAAACCCAAGGCAGGTGCTGTACTTTGCAGTAAACAATAAACAAAAAATCCTTAGCACACAAGTTACTATGAAGAAAATTAACTCCACCTCTAGAACAATTAATCTGGAGATCAGTACATGACAAGCATAAGGAACCAGTTAAGGGAAAGACATTACTCAAGAAGTTTCCTCTAATATAATCTTGAAGCAGACATTAAAATAATTGTATTAATGGTAAGGTACAATAAAGTATTTAAAAATGTACTGATATAAAGAGGTACTGTTAACACCTATGAAGATGTCATGCAAGACAAACTGATTGAACTGGAGCACAGTGATAAGAAGAGAAAAAAAATGACAAGTAATTCAAGAACATGTGAATGCAGTTGTGCTTTGTAAGAATGCTATTAACACATTTCTTGTGTTCTTCAGGTAAAGTTATACGCTGTCTTTTTCCTTAAACCATGTAAAATGCTAAGAAGTCAATCAGCCAGCCAAAAGATACTGAACCTTACTTTGTGTTTAAAGCTGAGCTTTTTCTACAACTACTTAAAATGGCATTTGAAGTGATTAAAATTGAAAGATAAAATGATGCAGCCAAGAGTTTCCCATTCTCCACTCATTTGGCATTTAGTCAAAACATGCACATCATATTCCTGCTTAAGCAAGATGAAAATGGTCAAAAAGGCATTACAAACTCAAAGGAAACAAGGGTCTACCTTTCAATTAAAAACATTAAGTTGCTAGCAAAGTCCCTCCTTTGCCTCAGCAGTCAGACAAGAAAAAAATTAAGGAATGGAATAGTAAACAAAAAATATTGTCAGCCATAGTTTGAACAAATGTGGCAGGGTCTATCATAGAATCATAAAGGTTGGAAGAGACCTCTAAGATCATCTAGGCCAATTGTCAACCCAACACCACTATGCCCACTAAATCACGTCCTTAAGTGCCACATCTACACTGTTCTCGAACACCTCCAGGGACAGTGACTCCACCACCTCACTGGGCAGCCTGTTCCATGTCCAACCACTCTCTCAGAGAAGTTGTTTTTCCTAATATCCAACCTGAACCTCCCCCGGCACAGCTTGACGCCATTAACCTCTCATCCTGTCACTGCTACCTGGGAGGAAAGGCTGAACCCCACCTCACTACAACCTCCTTTCATGTAGCTGTAGAGAGCAATAAGGTCTCCCCTGAGCCTCCTCTTCTCCAGACTGAACAGCCCCAGTTCCCTCAGCCGCTCCCCATCAGACTTGTGCTCCAGGCCCTTCACCAGCTTTGCTGCCCTTCTTTGGACACCCTCCAGGGCCTCGATGTCCTTCTTGTAGTGAGGGGCCCAAAACTGAACACAGCACTCGAGGCACGGCCTCACCAGTGCTGAGTACAGGGGGACGATCACCTCCCTGCTCCTGCTGGCCACATTATTCCTAATGCATGCTTGGATGCTGTTGCATAGACCATATCCTACAGGACATGCTGTAGTTCAAAAAAAATTGAATTCGGGGAAGTAGTCTTATCTGTGTCATATTCAGTACATCAACAGCATTACTTTAGGCTCTGTGATTTATCAGAGTCCCACCATAACACATCTCCGCTCACACAGTTTCCACCACCCAATGTCACTTCTACACTCAACCCTTAAGATTGGACAACTGATTCTCATTTTCCAAGTGGTAACTGATTTCTGTTGACTGCAAAAAATATGGGAGGACCTCTTATATGAGCACACAGGCATCTAAAACCTCATCATACCTCAAATCACTAGATGTGAAAGGGCAACTAACATAGTTACGCCGAAGGTGACTGACAAATGTAAACAGCCCATCCAGTGCTGATTTAGAGAGCTAAGAGTGATTGCATGACCAGTACCACTTCAAAATGTGGTAAAATTTTAAGTTAAAAGTGCAGCTTTTACATATGAAGTGTTTTTCAACTCAAAGTTAGAGGAAAGATGTCTGAGAAATACTTTTTCAGGAATTACTACAATAATTTTTCATTGCACACTTCCACTTGAAAAAAACTAACTGCATTCTAAGGTAAGAATAGCTGCAAGTCAGTTAAATGGCTGTTTCATTCCCAAACCCAGTGCACAGCAGATTCTAAATCAGCTGATTTGGCCAATTGCTTCAAACATTTCTTTGAATTTGTTTTATGAATGGCTTCCAGCCAAAAAGCTTACAGGTTTCGGCTAAGAAGTTCTGCTTGAAGAGCAACTACAATAACCTTGAAGGAGGCATCAACAGCTCCTTCCCTGTACTCCTACTCATCTTAAGATAGCAGAGAAACTGTATCAGAATCCTGAAGTGAAAGAAACAAAACATTTCAAAACACATACACAGGGGAGGCTACCCATCCTGTCCCTGCATCATTCATCTGGAATAAATGAGAAATAATCCTGAAATTCTCAAGGTACAGTAACAGAGTTTTGAGTAACTACCAGCAGCAATGCTGTCATGAAGACAGCATTTTCTTGTCATTTGAACACTGTCGCCCCCTGGCTACCTCGGTGCAGGTTCAGGTCTAGCTACTGAGACCTCCGCATGACCAGTCATCTTTCCTGATAGCCTTGAAACTCTCCATATATTTAGCATCACTGAATAACCCTGGTTGGAAGAGACCCACAAGGATCATGAAGTCCAGCTCCTGGCTCCACACAGCACCACCCAAAATCCAAACCCTGTGGCTGAGAGCATCCTTCTAATACTCCTTGAGCTCTGGCAGCTTGGGGCCGTGCCCACTGCCCTGGGGAGCCTGCTCCATGCCCACCACCCTCTGGTGCAGAACCTGTTCCTAACCCCCAGCCTCACCCTCCCCTGACACAGCTCTGTGCCGTGCCCTCGGGCCCTGTCGCTGTCCCCAGAGAGCAGAGCTCAGCGCCTGCCCCTCCACTCCCCCGTGAGGGAGCTGTAGGCCGCCATGAGGCCTCCCCTCAGCCTCCTCTGCTCTGGGCTGGACAAACCAAGGGACCTCAGCCACTCCTCATGTGTCTTACCCTCTAGACCCTTCGCTGTCTCTGCAGCCCTCCTTTGGACACTAATAGTCTTATATATTAATATAAATACTAATAATACTATAATACTAATAGTTTTATATCCTTGTTTACATGATACAAAGGATCAAACACCTACACACAAAAATGGCTCTGCCGAATAGGCTTAAGAGACAGCTGATGGGGCTAGTGATAAAAGATGGTCTACCAGTGGCATAACAGATAGATCAAAGCATAAATTTGGTGTTGACAAAGCTTTTAGCTTTCCCACGATTTCAATGAATCACAAAAACTTTTCACTAAGTTCTAGTACAGCTATAAGTTACAATAAATTTATTACAAGTGGTCTAATACTGCAGAAATATTAAAACAATATCCGGAGAGAGAAAAAAAATGACACCTCTTGGGACAGCTCTGGAAAATTTGCACGGAGCAGAATAGAGAAGATAAAAAAAAACTAAACATCTCTTTATCATCTTTTCAGTTCAGATGAAGTTAGTGAAGACAGTATCTCAAGTTCTTAATAAGAAAATATCTAAGAAATCTTTTATCTCTCTTTTGTGCTTGATAGTAAAGATATGTGACAAAGCATGGGTAACATTTTATGTTAGAAATATCTTTATAAGCAGATTTCACTGGGTAAAAATAAATTGCACTTCTGATAGTATACACTACAGACATGAGAGTACATTCTTTCAATGCTAGGCTTTCAGACAGATAGAAATTACAACACGGTCTATCATTTACATTATTACAGTGCCTAGAAACCATATGCAGTGGCCCAGAACACTTCTCTGTGGAGGATCCTATTCAGGATGCAAAAGCCTGGTAGTAATTAGAAGCCTGCAGCACAATGAATTTTAGGATTAGTACAAGTAAAATAACCACATGAGAAAACTATCTTATTCTCTGCTGAACCAGAATATTGAGACTTTGAGGTTCCATGAAAATCTCTCTTATCCCCAGAGTTAACTCTTGTAATCCAAATATTTTTTTTTGTATACTGACAAATAAAAAGCAGAGACAGGTTTACAGCAAGATAGGTTCATGAATTTATCTTTAAAAACTGTGAAATGATAAATGCCAAAACATGCTGCGCATTTCTCTCTGACATTGTATCAACTTTACCTGAGAAATTCTTCAAATACATCCACTTACCTTTGTGACAGCTTTTGATGAAAAAGTAATTTCATCAATAAAAGTGATGATATCATCTGGATCAAGTCTATCAAAGTACTTTGAAGACACATCATATGCATGAAGCCACTCATCCATGGTTTCTGGTATTTTTTTAATGAGATGGTGATCACCATTCCAGAAAAGTTTTTGTAACCAAACAGCATAAAGAGAGCTTGGTGACAGCATACTGCCATCTTTTTTAGGAATTTTGGGCGCCAGTTTGGAAATAGATAAGATATTTTGACTTGTAAGTATGGGCTCCAGTATTCCCAGAGGGTTTTCATTTTCATCTGTTAGCTTTTTGTAATTAAGACCTGTTGGCAGAAGGAAAGAAAGGTAAATTAAATAAAAGTTACTCATGGTTAAATCTATTAGAACTCTTCACATTTCTGTGTAAAACAGTCAGTATTAAACTAATATCTGCAGAGCTAGAAAAACTCTTACTTCACTTCCCTTTCACAATCATGCATACTGACAGAATGGGAAGGAAGACAGGTTTGTATGCAAGTAACACCGGGATTTTATGCTGTCTTGATGCATAAGAGATCTCCCAGTCCCTGGAACATATTTTAACATTATCTATCATTAGGAAAAAAAAAAAAAAAAAGTAAATGCTCAAAGATGCATCATGTTTTATAGGATTTATATTTAAAGTCACCTCATATTAGTAGTATCTTAGGTATTACTAATAAGCAAATTGAAAATGGTATTCAAAGTTTCTAAATACTTTCCAGTACTTCCTTTTTGTATGTATAGTCTAACAATGTAAGAGGATAAATAATATTGTAGTTCTGCAAAAGCAAAAGGTAAAAAGAAAATATGAAATAAAGTTACCCTCTTTCCAAAATCACGGAAAGTTTTTGATACACTATGTAATTTGGAAGGATGAACTAATATTCTAAAATGACTTAGGACAGTTAATGTCATATTTGCAGTTTTATGCTCCAAGATATCTGTATTTCTTCTTAAAAAATGACTATAAATCATTCCTACTAATTTTGACCTGCATCAACAACTGAAATCTTTTTTTTAAATTTTTTTTTTTTTTGCTTGCTGTGATAGATTAACCTAAATTTCTGGTCACACAAAGAGAAGGAACACACTCCTATATGGCATGACTATCCTAACAAATTACTTAGTGTATTTGATATGCTCACTGAAAAATATTGCTCAGTGAGTACACATTAGATAAGCGTAATTGTGTCAACACTTGCATAACAAACAAATAAATACAGCTAGAGGAAATCAAAACAAAACAAAACAACAGTAACTATCATACCTGGTGCAACTGCTTTGAATTTTTTCAGGAGTCGGATGTGAGTTTCAGGTTTCACAGCGTGCTTCACAGCTTCTGAACAACCACAGTTTTCAAGAAGTGTGAAATAATAAAGCAACCGCTGGTGATCTCTACCTTCAATACTTGGGTAAACATATTTAACCATGTGTTCATGTAAGGTTTCAGGACTTGTTTTCAAAGTCTCAAAAAGACCAAGACTTTGTGCTCTTTCTTCTATTTCCAGTGTAGATAACCTGCATTTATAAAGAACTTTAGATTAAAGCCTGGACATGCCATGAACACGTTTTCAGCTGAACACTCCTGGAGACAGAACAACAACTTCCTTTGTTTAAGCAGTAAGGTACAACTCTGCAAGTGGTTTTGAAAGTGTAAGTACTTACTCATAAATGTTTGGATAGTTTCAATTCTCCATAAACAGAAGTTAAGGAGCTCTTGCCTTTCCTAATCATGTTACCTGTTCACTTGGACATGCAGATTAAGGTTCACACATACTGAAGAGAGATTCAAAGCAGCTAATTACAGCTACATGTAAGACTAAATGCAAGTCCAGTGTATGCGTATAAGAAGCCCTTAAAAACAAAAGAAAAACCACACAGCACTTGTGGCTAAGAGATGCTAGAAAATCTTGAAGTCCAATCAGTTCTCCCCATCTAGTACATTTTCTGTAGTAGCTGAGCAGACGCGCATGCTTGGAGAGATTATAATTGAAAATTGGCTCTTGCCCTATTTGACACTTTCACTCATACTTATCATTTTTGACATTTTTAGCACACTGACTCAGATTGTCATCCACAGAAACTTACGAAAATATCAGCAAATCTCAGGTTGACCGCAACCAGTCTCGCTACTGGAAATTTTTGTCTTGATCCGTTTGAAACTAACACAATAGCTCTTTCACAGCATGAATTCAGACACTTGCAACTGACTACACAGAAGACAGCTGAATGCAATCACTCCTTTCTTACTCAACTAGGATAAAAATGGACATACCAATGAAGTCTCATCCTGAGCTTATACCTTTCTCAACAGAAAGTAACTAAAATCTAAGGAAAGAAGTCACCTATGGATGACTATCACCTTGAGTCTCTCCAGCATTCTGCCATGGGCTCCCTCAGGTATCAACAGAATCATAGAATGGTTTGGGTTAGAAGGGACCTTAAAGATCATCTAGTTTCAAGCCCCCTGCTATGTGCAGGAGTGCCACTCACTAGATCGGGCTGCCCAGGGATGTCTTCTAATCACATTTGAACTTTTTTTTTAACCTTTAAAATTGATTACATTTTAATTTTGACTTTTCCTCAGTACATACGCCACACATAAGGTAGCGTTTCTCTTTGATATCCAAGTAAAACATGTCTAAGCTTCATTCCTAAAGATGAATTTCAAACAGTAAATACTACAGACACAGTCTTCTCTCAGTTTAAAATGAACCTCTGATTTCTAGGGGAGAAGGTATTTTTGAGTTATTTTTATATCTAGAACACAGCCCACAGTTAGGCTACTGAAAACTCTAGTTGTTTAAGTGTAATGATTCTACCATATTAAAGTAGAAATGGCCAATATTAATGCCAATGAAGTGTTAATATAAGACAAAATGACACTTGGAAATGATTTATTTCAAGACAGTGATCTGAATACATCTTTCTCTCCATACCCAGAAATCAAACTAGCGGCTTTATGGATATTAAATTTTAATTGACAGAGTTTTGCTGGGTGGTTTTTGTTTTGTTTTATTTGGCAGAGGAGGTGGAACATGACACAACAGGAAGGGTTCATTATACTGTTCAGAAACATTCTGGAATGGAATCTACAAGGCACAAACATAAAATTTCCTGTTGCTGAAATTATAAAAGTCTATAAAATGACTTTGGATATCAAATCTGACCAGCTCCTTCCAAAGATACAATTAATTTTCAATGAATTTTAAAAAATGTAATTATATACCTTCAATCTCAGTTCAGAGCACACCAGAAAAAAGTTTGTCATCAACTAATCAAATAGTTAATATGAATGATCTAAGTGTTTCTTTTTAGTTTCTCCCTATAAAAACCAACGTATAGAAACACCATATAGTTGGTTAAAGAGATTAAGTCTTAATATAAACTTCTTTTCATTTCAGAATGAATGTGCAATGAGTCATGCATTATTAATGCCATAATCCCAGGACTACAATATACAGTAATGGCCACACTCTGTCAATCAACTTTAAAATGAGATTATGATACAACAAAAACATACTCAGCAGCATATTATGCTATTATATATCAATTTTCAAGACTTTTCTGAATTTCATTAGGGAAAAGGTCGTTACTTTGTACTCCAGGGATTTGAGAATTCTATGAATACTAACGCACAGAAGACAGAACAAAAAGTGATAGAAAACTTGTGCAAAACACCTTCAGTGGCTGGTTCTTTCACATTCAGCCCAATATTGCTAGGTTCATAACCTAAGCCTCCATTTTATTTAAAACACTAAATCATTTAGCAGCCTCAAAATTTAAAAGATATGAATTTTCTGTTTTCCAGAGGAAGCAAAGAAAATCCCAGAATGTTATTTAACCTTCTCACACCTTGTACTAAAATCTATCAGGCTTGATATTTTATGCCTCATATTCTATAAAACATTTTAATGCTTTTTAATTAATAGTTAATGTTAAGAGAGATAGAAATATTACTGCAAGCTACAGCTGCTTTCACAATTTAAAATTTGGAAACAACTAATTTCATCATGTCTGTCAGAACAGTAGATAACAGCTGCTCTATTACACAGGGGGCTCTGCATCACTGTCATCTGCACTACTGAATGCACTACTGGGGCAAAAAGCTCAGTCCCACTGAACAGGATTATTTTTCTTTCAGTGCACTAGAAGTACATTTCTGACTGACAAGATGTCAAAGTCTGAGGGAAAAAAAAAAGGCACTTGAAACAACTCTAGAATGGAGGACAGAAGAATCCGTCTGACGTCAATGCTAAGTGTGGTTGGTCACAATCTTGTAGTCTAGAAAAACTCTGAAGAACTCTTGCAAAAAAGAATTCTTGTAGAAAAAAAATGGAACTCGGATGAATAGATGAGTAACACAACTGATGAGAGACGAACAGATGAAAACGACTGATTAGAAGCTCTAATAAATTTATTTCCTTTGCTATTATTTAGAAGAGAGGTCAACATATACAAAAGTTTACTTTAAAAATACATAAATATCATGCTTCACAACATATTCCAAGGAACTGTAAAAATAAAAAATACTTGGCTATCAAGGATGAGAGCTCCAAATATTCAAAGCTGTGGAAACTTTAAGCACTGAATCACAGAATCATGGAATGGCTTAGGTTGGAAGGGACCTCATAAATCGTCTAGTTCCAACCCCTCTGCCGTGGACAGGGCTGCCAGCCACTAGCTCACTAGATCAAACTGCCCAGGAACCCATCCAGCCTGGCCTTGGACACAGCCAGGGATGGGGCAGCCACAACTTCTCTGGGCAGCCTGTTCCAGCGCCTCACCACTCTCTCAGGGAACAATTTCTTCCTGATGTCCATCCTAAACCTCCCCTCTTTCAGGTTTAGCCCATTCCCCCTTGTCCTACCATTATCCACCTGTGTAAAAAGTCAGTCCCCCTCCTGCCTGTAAGCTCCTTTCAAGTATTGGAAGGCCACAATGAGGTCTCCCTGGAGCCTTCTCTTTACCAAGCTGAACAATCCCAACTCCCTCAACCTTTCCTCACAGGAGAGGTGCTCCAGCCCTCTGATCATTTTGGTGGCCCTCCTCTGGACCCGCTCCAACAGCTCCACATCCCCTCTGTACTGGGGGCCCCAGGCCTGGACACAGTACTCCAGGTGAGGCCTTACAAGGGCAGAGTAGAGGGGGACGATCACCTCCCTCTCCCTGCTGGCCACCCCTCTCTTGATGCAGCCCAGGATGCCATTGGCCTTCCTGGCTGCGAGAGCGCACTGCCGGCTCATGGCCAGCTTTTCGTCGATCACAACGCCCAAGTCCTTCTCCACAGGGCTGCTCTCAAGGAGTTCTTCTCCCAGTCTGTACACACACCTGGGATTGCCCCGACCCAAGTGCAACACCTTGCACTTGGCCTTGTTGAACCTCATCAGGTTCTCGTGGGCCCACTTTTCCAGCCTGTCCAGGTCCCTCTGGATGGCATCCCTTCCTTCAGGGGTATCAACTGCACCACTCAGCTTGGTGTCATCAGCAAATTTGCTGAGGGTGCACTCGATCTCACAGTCTAAGTCGTCAATAAAGATGTTGAAGAGCAGCGGTCCCAAGACAGACCCCTGGGGGACACCGCTCGTGACCGGCCACCACCTGGACGTACAGCCATTGACTACAACCCTTTGGCTGCGACCATCCAGCCAGTTCTTTAATCCAGCAAACAGTCCACCCATCAAATCCACATCTCTCCAGTTTAGAGATAAGGATATGGTGCGGGACCATGTCAAAGGCCTTGCACAAGTCCAGGTAGACCACATCCGTCGCCCTCCCTTGGTCCACCGATGCCGTCACTCCATCATAGAAGGCCACCAGATTGGTCAGGCACGACCTGCCCTTGGAGAAGCCGTGATGGCTGTCTCGGATCACCTCCTCATCTCGCACATGCCTTAGCATCTCTCCAGGAGGATCTGCTCTATGATCTTCCCAGGCACAGACGTGAGGCTCACTGGCCTGTAGTTCCCCAGGTCTTCCTTTCTCCCTTTCTTAAAAATGGGCCTGATGTTTCCCTTTTTCCGGTCACTGGGGACCTCGCCTGACAGCCACGACTTTTCAAATATGATGGAGAAACAAAGGCCCAGGATACTTACCAGAACAATAATGCATATGGGCTTGCTTATAACACATACTTCATGGCTGGTTACAAAAGCACCACATGGAAAATAAAACACAACTCCACAACCTAACACAATACAAGAAATATGAAAACGAAGACATAAGCCTGCTCCAATATGCTGCCAGTTTCTCTTAGGTTAGGATGTATTTCTGTGTACCTGACTGCTATGTGTATTTGCAGGAGAGAAAACTTACCCACTGTCAGTGAATAAAAATTCCAGATGTGTCATGTAAACTTCCCAAAGTGGAACACTGTATCGCTGAGCCAACGAAACAGCAATCTTGTAGACATTTTCTTCAAGTGTTCTTATAGAAAAGAGCCATGAAGTAGAACAAAGAAAAGTTACACTAGGTCTCTAGAGACATGACAGTAGGTCATTATTTACATTAGAAGAGTAATGATTTCTTGTTTATCTTTCTCATAATCCAATAATTTCATTTACATTCATTAGTTTTAATCAGTTAAATAAAAATAAACAGTGTGTTTTCTTGCATTTATTACTTTCAGTGTTCCATAACATGAAAAATTAATCAAAATACGAAGATATTTTGAAGAAAAACACCTGCTCCACATACACCTTAGTTCTCAGTGGCAGTTGGGTTTCTCACCCTTTTTGCTACAGGAAAAAATTCAGTTTTCCTTTCATTTCAGTTACAAAATGATAAATAAACCACTGTGTCACAGTGCTTATTTGATATAGTTACAACACATGAAGTCTAGCACAACTTGTACGTAGGTTATGTACAAGTTCATAACCAGGAGCACTACTAGCATTTGCAGTTTTAAGTGGGAAGGTTTCCAGCTACAATCTGTGTCCTAAAGATACTAGAAACTGTTTTTCAGTTATTATAGATCCCTTTAACAGAACCATCTGCTAAGCGATGAAAGTCTAGAGTTAACGTCATCCACTGAAGCTAGTATGGTTCAAACAAACACACATTTCTTGTTTTTCAGCTGTTACAGGAGCAGAACAAAACTATTAATGCTGCTGCTGTTTTTCCTTTCCCAAGACAACTCCTAATAAAAACATCCTAATAAATTTTTCATGACAGCTCTATTAAAAACGTAGTCAATAATGAATACTGCTGACCATATCATTTTAGATTCTTAATTAAGTAGTGATGGGGGAGTAAGGGGGGAAAACCAAAACAATATACAGTTGCAACTGTCAGTAAGCTTGTTTAAAATTTATATTAACACCACTCTTCTACAGACTCTTTTTAAAAAGAATTTACTCCATAAACTTGAGTGGCTTTAATACTTTATGTAGATTTTTTACATTGTTTCCCATAACCCTGTGTGGGAACAACTTTAAATACAGCATTTTCTGTACCATCATCCCAGGCCATTTATGGCAACAAAAGGAAAGGGGAAAAAAAAAAAAAAAAAGAAAAAACCAACAGATTAGGCAGTATATCCTCCCAGTTCTCTTTTTGTCCATCAGAAATATTTAGCAGAGTTCAAAATACAATATAGATCTACATGGCATGATTTTCTCTCCACCCTTAACAATTAGTTACGACTTATAGATGCTTAAATCAGTGAAACATTATATTCCACTATGACAGCTGCTACAGATATTGCAGAATTAAAATATTAATAGGCGTCAGAGTAGGAAAGAAAGAAAAGTGCCAGGAAAGAATGCAGCGCTTGGGGAAAATGAAAAAAAATCCCACCACCCTTTTACATGTCACAATAACCCCTGAAAAATATCAGGCAAGTTAGTTACACCAAAGAACAGATAAGAAAACTAAAAAAGCATTAAGAGAAAAAAATACCTAATTAAGAAAAAAAAACCTAATATAAATCAAAATACTTATTGAAATACTTCTAAGAACAAAACCAAAGCAATTACATCAAAAGAACACACACCAAAACAAATAACAACTACCCTGTCTCTTCTGCTTTCACGGCAATGATGCATTCTCTCCCATTTTCCACCACAGCTGGGCTTCATGCCCAACCCTAATTGCCTGCCCTGTAAGCTTGAGGCTTGCCACAGAAATCCCCACTGATGGCTACCGTGCAGGCACAGTTTTCACACAGTGCTGTTGCATCAAGACTGGTTAAAAAAAAAAAAAAAAAAAAA
>VXAV01011198.1:100543-143159 GCA_013399715.1 Alectura lathami | reverse complement strand
CCATGTACTGAAACTGAACATTTCAAAATTTCATTGCAGATGAATGTCTGTATAAAACAGATCACAGTTTAAAAGCCTGTGTCATTAGCTCTCACCTTAAAGTGGCCAAGTACAACCACAAACAACTTGCCCACGGTTTATCTAACATTATACAAAATGTAGATAACACAGGTGAAGTATATGAGGTGACTGATGGTTCCACAGTCCTACCCCGCCTAGGAGTTTAAGACTAGTACTAACTTGAAAGAGTTACTTAAATTCCCAGGGAAATTNGGGCACTACCTGAAAATTTAGCTTCCAGCTGCAAAGTTTGAAAAAAATTTAAAAAAAAAAAAAAAAAAAAAAAAAAAAAGCCACTGCAATTTCCCTGAAATTAGAACAAATTCATTTCTCTTTCCCAAGTCCTGCTTGTTTCTGGAGGGTTTGAAGCTACACGATCTTTAAGGTCCTTTTCAACCCAGGCCATTCTACGATTCTACAATAAAATCCTAGTAGATGAAACCTGGCCACAGAAGTAACACACAATCTTTTAAGAGCCAGTAGCAGGCAAAACAATGACAACAAATTGGTTTTGAAGTGCAAACAAAACCCCCAAGTTAAATTGACATAGTTTCCAATACAAAAGCTAACACTGCTGCAGAGGACAAAAAGTGACTGTGGTTGGTAATAAAATATAAAAATAATTTTTTAAGTTGTCAAGGCAGTTGCTTCCACAGTCATGTTAAATGACTTGTGTCTGAGGAGCTGAACAAATAGCTCTAGTGCTGTTTTAAATGCATTTTTGCTTTGTCTTCAATCAGCTCTTCCACCAAGAGTGAGGAACAATCTGTCCCAAGAGGAAATGTTTTCATAGTTTCTTTTCTTTCATGCTCTCTTGCAGACTCTTTCTTATTGTGTAGGATATTGACAAGTTGAAAAGATTCATCTTGTCATTTCATCCAAACGTTGCTTTAGTGGTGCTAACACATGATAAATGCAAGGTTAAGGTGTCAAATGAAAGAACAACTATGAAAATAGAAAATTCCTACATAGTTTTGAGTGAAGTGCCTACTAATTCATATTGCGTAATCAATTTCCGATTTGCAGTCAGTATTACTCTCACTGAATAATGTCTCAATTTTGGTATTTATCCTAATCTTCTGTCCATCTCCCCTTTCTCTTAAAAAAAAAAAAAATCACTGTGTTTAGTTTCAGAATAAGTTAGGTTATGGATGTTCATTTAGAATATGTCTTAACTCTAGCTCTATATGGCAGCAG
This sequence comes from Alectura lathami, assembly GCA_013399715.1. Classification (NCBI taxonomy): domain Eukaryota; kingdom Metazoa; phylum Chordata; class Aves; order Galliformes; family Megapodiidae; genus Alectura; species Alectura lathami. The sequence continues at coordinate 141,902 of VXAV01011198.1, read as the reverse complement.
CTTTGGCAATATACAGACTTTTCGATAAGCGTATATTCCTAGGGTAAAATTTGAGTACAACATGATACTGTTTTAGTTTCAGATGTACAGTATGGTATCCTTTTACTTGTAGTAATTTAACTGCATACATGCAAATAGTCCAGTATCTTACTAATCTAAAGCTTGAAAAAACATCAGTATTCCATGAGCTATGTGGCAGAACAAAACACTCATTATTCCTCAACAAATTTCTCAGTGACTACCTTCTCTTATTGTGGTAATTTCCTGGTAAGCTTTTTAGGCTAAATTTGTCCCAGCCAAATCAACATTTGTCCTCAGCTCTCCAAGATGGAAAAAAAAAAAAAAAAAAAAAAATATGAAAACAGACAGAGAAGACAACTTTCTTACTTGGGAATTCAGGGCTGCCTGTGGCTCCATCAAAGTTACTTACATGGACAACTCAGATGAATAACATTTTGTGTAAATATTTTGTTCTAAAATGAGATGTTATAGAGAATTTCAATCAGGCTGCTTGCAAAAATTACCACTGTTCTCAGCTCTACATTAACTTTGAATATGATACTTCATTATTTACAAGTAGAAGACGATGAACCCTTTATTCATTCAAATAGCTGTTTAGTGTTGTCCAGCTGTTGGTCACAATTCTTGAGAGTCTTTTTGGAAGAAAAAACAATGCTTAATTTTAAAACAAACCATAACATCACCTGAAGAGAAAAATAAAAGAGAATAAACCCAAGTGACTATCCAAAGACAGCTTCTAAGAGCTGTCAGTCACCTTTCTATTCATTCCCAGAGAGGAACAAAATCACTTGCAAGAAAGTTGGGATAACTACCGTTTTCTAACTCGTTTGCATGAAAATCCATAAATAAGTCTCCGGAGGAACATAGGTAAGCTAGACCTCAAAGCTCTGCCAAAACGTAAAATGCAAGGTTTGAAGATCTTTTCTGAAAGAGTATTTCTGAGCAGCCGGCTGAAGAACATTTGCTCTGCTTTCAAAAGTAGGATTTAACAGGGGCATAGCTTGTATAGCCCTCACAAAATAAAAATGAGCACCAATGTAATACTCTATATTTTTTTTTAAGTACAATGCATCCTGAAGAAATAAAACCAAGGGAAAAAAAAAAAAAGCTATTAAATAAAAAACCCACTAATTTATTGGTTACCTAAATATTATTTGATGACATGACAATGCTTTGTAGTGTTGTATGCTTAACAGACAAAGACATACAGAATTATGCAAAACACTTTATCAGACACACGTCAGCATAGCTGCCACACTGACTGCAGTGCCACTAATTCCTGGTTTATTATTTCAGGGATGATACCACAACATGTTCAAAAACCTCCACAGGGACTGCTAGTTCCAAAGAGCTTGCTTACATTTTAAGCCTTAGAATGTGGTAGAGTTTAGTAAGCTTAGATACCCATCCATTTTTTAAAATAAAAAAGTGTTTGTTTGTTGATATATCACTCATGAATAAACAATAAATGAGAAATAACAGGAAAACTGCCAAAATGTGACAGGTCAAAGAGGAAATGAAAAAGACTAAAAAAAGAAAAAAAGAACCTGAAAAGTATCTTATAATAGATAAACTGATAGTAACAAGTTCTGAAAAGTAGCTCAGAATCAGAAAACCAGCTACAGAATTGGTAGGATCACTTGGTGACAAGGTATGAAAGGGGCACCAGATAGCTTTCACCTTTGAGTTCTCGAGAAACACAAATGTGAAATTACATTAAATGGCAGGCTGTAGTTCATCAACACATGTTATAAGCACTGTGCCAGAGTACCAGACCCATCTGAAAAATGGACTTTGAGGGGATTGTCACAGGGATGACAGACCATTGAGTCTACCTTCCATCGCTGGTAAGATGACAGATTGTAATAAAGGACAACGCCACGGAGCACATGCATAAACTGTTCGGTGGGAAAGAGTCAGCATGGCCTCTGTACACGCACCTTCTAGCTGTGCTACAGTGCCAGGTTAACACAGTACAAAGCCATTAGACCACTGTACATCTGGCAGCTTGTAAGAGCCGCCTCTCTCACTCCTCTATTTAGCCTTCTTGTACAATATTTATTGGACTTTAGAATAAGTCTTTATTTTCAATGTCCTGCACTGGGAATATTATCTAAATTGTAGCATCAGGATCAGGATTGGAGGTTTGCTTCTCTGACTTGATGTAAGTGTATCTATAATTAAAGCCAATATTATACAAATACGCGATAGAACTGTCTTGGGGGCCAGGTCAAGCCTGCAAAATGAACTCCCATAAGATCAATACAAACTTTTATGCATTCGGTTCCAAGTTCAAAGCACTCTCCTTTTGCCCTTGCTTTCTTTAATGCAAAAATATGTGTATGTAAACACATATCAGCATGCTACAACTTAAAACTGCCCCACATGCTGTTTTTTTCCGCCATGGGAAAGGATATAAGAGAAAGTAAGCCACAAGTGACATATTTGTCACAGCCACTCAATGCACTTGAAGACTGCAGATGTCACGGTAGTGAGGGCAGTATGGAGAGCCTACATACAGATCTACAAAGGAAGACGTAAATAAGCAGAAACAATAGTCTGATGATGACAGGGAAAAAAAAAATAATAATAAAAGGAAGATATAGCAGAGTAGCTAAGATACACAAAGGTTGGAGAGAAACCAAAAATGAAAATAGAGACAAACTACTCTGTAGACGGTGAATTTATGTGAGGTGAAAGCAGAGCTAATTCTGCTTGTTACAGAGAGCTGGACAGACGCTTCCCTGGACGGCAGGCAACAGAAAAGGGAAGCAGGTTAAGTGTATAGAGAGCACAAGTTCATTGTATAAATGCACCTGTTCACATAGCAACTCAAAAAGCAGGTAAATCAGGCTACTTAACTCTGAGGAACAAAAGTCTCAGCTTCTTCAGCAATTCTAAAGCATCACTAAATAGAAAAACTGATGTTACCATTTTAACATATTTCTAGTTGCAATGCACAAAAGGACAGGAATAAAATTCATTTTCTTGAATGAAAATAACAGGTAAGGGGAAAAAAAAAAACTAAGAATTTTCTGCTAAAAGTATCTTTCCTCATCTTCTATTAATTGCAAAATTCTCCTTCCTCTGGGCAATTTAGCAGTATTTGTCAGAACTGTTGCTTGATGCTCCAAGAAAAAGCCTAGCCTCCCATCTAAGGTCAGTAAAATACTCTTCTCCCAAACCACAGAAACATTTCAGTATTAAATTATTAGCATGGAGACAGGAACATAATAAATCAATTAACCTTAGGGTAATTAAACTTTTTCACTCCTTTTCAGAGAAAACAAATTCCCATATGTGTATTGTGGTCACTTATCAGATCACCAGCAAAGGATAAATGAGGAGATGAGCTGTTAAGAGAAATAAAATTATCCAGTAAATGTCTTGCTCAGCTCTACAGCTTTTTCTCTCATCATGAGTGGGAGGTAGTGAGTGGTAAATCAGAACGGCAGCTGGGAGGAACGCTGAACAGAACTTAGTATTCTTAGGTGATATATCTTTCTCTATATAAGACTAAACTTTTGAGATACAATGCAAGGAAGATGCAAAACCAAGCAGCATTTTCCAAACAAATTGTGATTCTGAATAGAAAGACTCAGAAGCACTGTTGGATAACAGGTATCTGGCTACAGGGAGGAGTGATTTCTGTCAAGCGAGACACTGGGGCCAGCTGAATCCAACTGACAGGTTGGGCCAGTGCCACAAGGAGAAGCAACAAGTTACAGAAGTTACAGTGGACTCCAACTCTCTGAGGGCATGAAGCCAACTATCTGCCAACCAGACATGATGTCTCAAAAGTTCATGACTTGCACAGGGTCTGGATCTGAGACTTCAGAGGGATTGCTGAGACCCATTCAGTCTTCAGGCTCCTACCTTTGGCTGTTCATGCACATGTGCACAAATTGCCAAGAGAGAAGTTTAGTGGATCAGTGCAACTTGAGGGCTCAGGGGACCACAGCAATGACAAAGGACTAAGATGATGCTTCCTTGGCAATGCCAGTCAAAGAGAACGATGCTTGCAGGAGCAGCTGAATCCTGCAAGACAGCACCTGGTTGTGTGCCTGAGGTCACCAGCAGTGCTGGGCAGGAGGTCCACAATTACAGGACCATCTTCAAAGAACAAAGACAACTGTGTCTCCTTGACAAAGCCCGGACAAAAGAAGCTTTACCAACAGGCTTGATAACCTAGTGAGGAAGACTTGAAACTAATTTCATAGGGAATGGAGATCAAACCCCAAAGAGAAGTCAAGGAACTTTGGCCAGAGGACAGCTTCCATACTATAAAGCAAACAGGAGGCCTCCACAGTCTATTTGAGAAAGTAGGGAGGGGGACCAGAGCTGATCTAAATTGCAGGTGTATACACATATATACAAAAAAGGAAGATAAGGATGAATATCATACAAATAGATTTTCATAAGGATACAAGAATAATGTAGAAACATTGCCTAGAGAAAAAGGGTTGGAATTAGGAAGACTCATCCAAGGTCAGAATTGGAAATGTATAAGAGGAATAATAAGAATAGTTTCTACAGTTAAATCAGAGCAAAATGAACACTGGAAATTTTGGGTCGACTCTGTACTGTCTTTGCCTCCATTGTCACTGTCAAAGTACCTCAGAGTACTGGGCCTAGTAGCAAAGCTGGGGAGAGAAAAGCATTATTCACTACAGAAAAGACTTGTGTTAAGGACTGCTTAACTAGGCAAGACATAATTAGCTCACATGACTCAACAGAATGCATCCAAAGGAGCTAGCCACCGCCATGGCAAGGTCATCTCTACCATATCTGAAAGAGAGGAGGATAAAGAGAGGAGGCCTCGAGGGCAGGCACTGCTCAGCAACAATCAAAGCACTGCAGTGTTATCAACACTTCTAGTTACAAATGCAGAGCACAGCACCATGAAGAAGGGTTGTTAGCAAGAAAGTCTACTCCATCCCAGTCAGACCCACTTAACACTTAAAGCAAAAGGGAAAACAAACAAACAAACAAACAAAAAGAACACAATTTACTTTCTCAAAGGGTAATGATGATCTCTTTACAACACTCTTTTTCATACCCAATCTATTTCTGAGTTTTTTTTTTTCCCCACTTCTCCTGTCTGGCATGATTCTTACAGATCTTTATCTGTGGTTTTATTTAGCTGCAGAGTTCCATTAATGTCATCCTCAGCGTAAGAAACTAATATAGCTTAGATGCCTTAAACTATGACTATTATCTTCATATTGTAAGAACTTTGAAATCTAATTGTCTCAATTACAAAAATACAGCAATACTTTACCCCAAATCCCTTTTTCTCTCCTTATTACAAAGTAATAACTTTATCAGAAATACACAGTTCTCCACTTGATTTTCCTCTGGACATAAACAGGACAAAGAAGATAATCATAATTTTTGGCAACCTATGATTCTGATCTGATGTGACATGCAGGAATTAACATTATTTCAGGTCACAGTAAAAGGTTAAGTGTCCATCCAACAGAACTACTAATTCCTTCAAAAAGTGTTTTCTGACTAACTAGCAAGCATATCGGAATTAACCAAACAAACTGCTCCACCAACTAAGAACAGCCATGCACCACCACCCACGGAATCGAGAAAGAGCTCTCAATCTGTCAATCCTGTCCGTGTCCAGGCTGGGTGAGGTTTCCCGTGTTGAGTCAAATTAAGCCGCAGGCTCCACTCCTGGTGGTGCCCTTCCATCAATTCCTTTAAGTTTCAGCTTTGCAACCATGCTCCCCCCGGAACCCAAAGACTTGGGTTTCCCGGGAGCTGCCTGGCAGGTCATGGGAATAACGCCACCAGATCATGAGTCGGCATCGTTTATGGTCAGAACTACGATGGTATCTGATTGTCTTTGAACCTCTGACTTTCGTTCTTGATTAATGAAAACATTCTTGACAAACGCTTTCGCTTTAGTTTGTCTGCACCGGTCCAAGAATTTCACCTCTAGCGGCACAATACGAATGCCCCCAGCCGTCCCTCTTAATTATGGCCCCGTTTCCGAAAACCAACAAAACAGAACCAGAGTCCTATTCTATTATTCCTAGCTGGAGTATTCTGGCAGCCAGCCTGCTTTGAACACTCTAATTTTTTTCAAAGTAAACGCTTCGGGCCCCTCGGGACACTCAGTTAAGACCATCGAGGGGGCGCCGAGAGACAGGGGCTGGGACAGGCGGTATCCGCCTCGAGGCGGACCGCCAGCTCAATCCCAAGATCCAACTACGAGCTTTTTAACTGCAGCAACTTTAATATACACTATTGGAACTGGAATTACTGTGGCAGCAAGTTTTCAGGCAAGTCCTGAAAACAATGAAAAGGGAACTCTCCTTGCCACCATCATCCCATTATTCTTGGAGCAAATTTGCAATCTTCATTCTAGGAAGTTTCTGCCATTATGCCCGAGGAGCCCATGCACTGTTCTGAAAGATTCACATGATGTTACTTTAAAGTGGACATAGGAAGTGTAGAGTCCACCATACTTCTCCATAGCTTCTTAAAAATTGCTGTTAGACAGGATATGAGATTCAGTGGACTAGAGGAATTACAGCTATTGTGATTCAGACACTGCTATACAGAGGTCTGCCTTTTGCACACAATTGTAATTCCTACTACGAAACCCGGGTCTTGCCAAAATTTTCTGTCACCTACCATATTTAGTTCAGGTTTATCCTGAAAATCCTTTAATATCAGACAATGAGTTACAAGCTGAGCTGTGCTGTTTCAAAAACAGAGACAGTTGTCCAAGGAAATTAACAACTTCATCAATGAATGAGGATGAATTCTCAAAACATCGTATGTAAACTAAAATAAAGAACGACACACCTCAAAATAAAGGCTACAGAAAACTTTGGAACTGCACTGTTCTTGCTTAGATGGCCACCCAACTCATCCTAGGAAGTCCTGTATCAGTATTGCAGGATGACAGAACAGTCTATGTGCAGTATTGCTCAATGCTGATATGACACTTAGAAGATGGCTAGTGCTACTACCTATAAATGGCACTTGAAATTGTGCTTCAAGAACACCTAATACACTCTCCCAGAAATTTTGAAGTGTTTGTCTGTTTACAGCACCGTGGAAGAATAATTACACATGACTTCGCATGCTGTTCACAGTGTAAGTCAGATCAGCTCCCTAACAGGCTTAACTCATGTACTGGCTATTTAGAATAGCTTTAATGCTGCACATTAATGAATACAATTTTAAAAAGAAAAAGTACTAACCCTGTAGAGAGGGTGGCACTTGTCCTTGAAGCATGGTGCCAAACGAGCATAGATCTGCAGGCTATAGTAATAACTTGCCAGCTGGAGAGATAACGCAGAATGCAATTGCTTTTCAAAGCATTTGTTGGCATCTACCACCTAGGAGAAAAAGAGCATTAATTTAGATGAAAGAATTAGCAAGCGTACAATGTTAAGTGCCCAAACTTTCTAAAGTTCCTTGCTGTGACCTAGAAATAACTGACTATGTTTTTCTGGCACAGAAATAAATCACTAACTTCCCCATGCTACACAAAGATATTTCTACATTAAGGTGTTTTTCTCCCCTTGCAGAAACACCTAACCAAAAAAATTCCACACTATCTCTTTGCTTCTTCTATACCATAAAGTTATTACTCGTATTTCTTAGCTACATTGGAACTGTCAGGCAGGTGGCCTGATGACAAACATGTCATTTCACCAAAGTCATGCTCATAACCCAGCCCAGTATTTGTTCGGAGCAAGCTTTACATGCATCAGTCCAAACTAATCTATCTATATTTAAATGAACTTCTAAACCCTCAGGAAATTACATTTTCTTATGGAATTCTGAACTCCTTTGAATAGCGTTTCCTGGCAAAAACAAGCACATAAAATCACTATTAACATACCTGTGGCAGCGCAAGTAGATAGGCAAGAGCCAAGGCCATATCATTCGGTAAAGCATCACTTGCCAGTCGTAGCAGAACTGCAACACATAGGGAATGGAAATAAAGCTTTCATTAGTGACCCATCCAGCCTTGGCAGTTAGCAAATGAAATGGTTTCAGTTTAACTATTTTATTACACACTAGCTTCAAGTACTTCATACATACTTAATTAAACACTAATCAGTGCAATCCAGAAACAGATAATATGTAATTAAACTGCAGCACTGCTTTACCTTGACTTTCAGGGAAAGTTTTCCATGCATCAACCCAACAAGAATGAGACTGTTCAGTAACAGATGCTAAACAAAACCACTGAAATATCATCTGTGCTGATTTACCACAATATGTAGCTTGTAAAGTCAAAGCAATAGTATAATGTTGTGACCATTACACAATACAAACCAGAGAAGTGGCACAAAATGTCTTCTCTTGAAGCCTGAGCTCTAATTCACTTACCACTGAACACAAGAAGACATATCAAAAAGTTTTACCTTAAAAAAAAAAAGTAACAAGTGGCATAAATTTTTAATCAAAAACAGTGAAACTAAGCAAAAAAGAACAGGTAAGGGAATTCCTAGAAACATAGAGCGAGAAACAAGTTGATTTATATCACACACATTGCAAAGAGTCACAAAGAAATCAGCTAACTATCACTGACATAACACCTAAAATTTCATTAACCAACTGACAAGCTACCAACAGGCTATAGTTAAACTGATCTAAGCTTTGGATAACCATGTCAATGGAAAGCTATCACTGACTGGAAATAGCTTATTTAGAAAATAGCGAGAAGTTTCCTTAATTAAATGTTAGTGTTTATTTTAAGAAATTCTAAAGCTAAGCTTAGAAAGAAAGCACCTGAGGAAAATACAGTTATTATGCACAGATTTAAGAAACTTGGAAGGACGGGAAAACTCAGCTCTGTGTACTTAAACAGACACCATAATTCTTACATCTGTTTTTCACTCCTGCTTTTCTCCATCAAAAGAAAAACTTGAATACAGTGATTCAAGCCAGATTAGCTAGTACTCTTCCTGGACATTTACTTTTCAGTTGAAACTCCACAATAAGAATAGAAAGGGAAACAAAAACCCTACTACACACACCAAAAGAAACAATCCAAACAGTAAGCTCCCAGCTCCTGCCACATTCTTCAAAACAGATGAATACAAAGAATAATGATTTTGATCATCAAAAAAGTATCATAGAATCACAGAATGGTTTGGGTTGGAAGGCACATTAAAGATCATCTAGTTCCAACCCGCCTGCCATTGGCAGGGGCACCTCCCACTAGACCAGGTTGCTCAGAGCCCCATCCAGCCTGGCCTTGAACACTTCCAGGGAGGGGGCATTCACAGCCTCTCCAGGCAACCTGTGCCAGTGTCTCACCACCCTCACAGGAAAGAATTTCTTCCCATTATCTAGCCTAAATCTCCCCTCTTCCAGTTTTTGCCATTACCCCTTGTCCTATGGCTACATGCCCTTCTAAAGAGTCCCTCCCCAGCTCTCCTGTAGGCCCCCTTCAGGTACTGGAAGGCCGCTATCAGGTGCCCCGGAGCCTTCTCTTCTCCAGGCTGAACAACCCCAACTCTCTCAGCCTGCCTTCATAGCAGAGCTGCTCCAGCCCTCTGATCACCTTTGTGGCCCTCCTCTGGACCCCCTCCAACAGCTCGATATCCTTCTTGAGCTGGGGGCCCCAGAACTGGATGCAGCACTCCAGGTGGGGTCTCACGAGAGCAGAGCAGAGGGGCAGGATCACCTCCCTCGCCCTGCTGGTCACGCTTCTCTTGATGCAGCCCAGGATGTGGTTGGCCTTCTGGGCTACTGTTGCACATTATTGGCTCATCTTGAGTTTTTCATCAACCGACACCCCCAAATACTTCTCCTCAGAGCTGCTCTCCAGCCATTCTCTGCCCAACCTGGATTTGTGTTTGGAATTGCCCCGACCCAGGTGCAGGACCTTACACTTGGCCTTGTTGAACTTCATGAGGTTGGCATGGGCCCACCTCTCCAGCCTGTCCAGGTCCCTCTGGATGGCATCCCTTCCCTCTAGCATGTCAACGGCACCACACAGCTTGGTGTTGTCCGCAAACTTGCTGAGGGTGCACTCAATCCCACTGTCCGTGTTACCAACAAAGATGTTAAACAGCACTGGTCCCAGTACCGATCCCTGAGGGACGTCACTCGTCACCAGTCTCCATTTCAACATTGAGCCGTTGACCACAACTCTCTGGGTGCAACCATCCAACCAGTTCCTTATCCAGAGAGTCATCCGTCCATCAGACCTGTGATTTTCCAATTTAGCGACCAGGATGTCATGTGGGAGAGCGTCAAACGCTTTGCACAAGTCCAGGCAGATGATGTCAGTTGCTCTTCCCTTATCCACTGATGCTGTTACTCCATCATAAAAGGCCACCAAGTTTTTCAGACACGATTTGCACTTGGTGAAGCCATGCTGGTTGCCACCAATCACCTCATCTTCTTTTTCAGTGCGCCTTAGTAGATCCTTCAGGAGGATCTGCTCCACGATCTTGCCAGGCACAGAGGTGAGACTGACTGCCCTGTAGTTTGCCAGATCTTCCTTTTTTCCCTTTTGGAAAATGGGGGTGAAGCGGGAACTTCACCAGACTGCCATGATCTTTCAAAGATGATGGGTAGTGGCTTGGAAACTTCATCCACCTGTTCCCTTAAGACCCGTGGATGGATCCCATCAGGTCCCATGGACTTGTGCACCTTCAGGTTCTTTAGATGGTTTCAAACCTGATCTTCGCTTACAGTGTATCCTTACAATAGAAGTGACAAAAAATTATCCGCTTTTCCTACATCACGGATACCCAACTTCCTTTTTTGTTTAAAAAATAGAAACTATTATGTTTTACTTTATGCAAATAGGAGAACCAAGGTGGCACAGGCAGAATGTAAGTGCCCAAGATTTGATGGTTAATAAGAGGATCTCTATGCATATTTTCTTCTGCAAAGTATCACTGTGGTTGCTATGAAAGCTTCAACAAACAATTTCAAAATAGTGACTCTGATGATATACTTACTATTCTCCACCTCCAAAATTGAATATAAGTTATTAATTCCAGGAGCAACTTCAAAAATCTTAGAAAACTTAGATCAGAAATTACTTACAATTCCTGAAGTATAGCAGGAAAATAAAAAAATATATATTTTTTTTTCCCATGGGCTTTTTTTTTCCCCCTTTATTTTGATCAGTAGAACCCATTTCAGCAATTTAGCTGTTTGCTTGTTTTATGAAAGTCTCAAATACCTATATACCCACATTGCATAAACTACTCTAGAGGGCAAAGGGATTAAACATAATAGACCTAGCAAAACAGGGATGACATGGAGTGACAAGCAGAGACTGTTCCACAAGCTATATTTCTTCATAAAACACAATAAAAATATTTGTGTTTTATTATGATTTTTTTTTTTTTTTTACTTCCTATGCAAATTTTGACTTTATGCCACAAGCTTGTTTTGGAAGAAAAAGGAGAGAAGAAAATGGTTTATTTGTGACATATGTCATTTACCAATACCTAGGAGATGTCAACTTTCACAGTGTTTTTTGTTGAAAAGTGCAAGTCATCAATTCAGTTATTAAAGGTACAACGTTTTGCACTAACACATGTATTTGTAGTATTATAACAATCACTCAAGTTTTCCAAGTGACCACTGTACCCTTCACTAGTTGTAGCACAATTTACACTGCCAAAGGATTAATTAACATGTTAAAACTACAGAAATCACCACAACGAGCAGCACCATTATCAGTGTATATTTTCTTACTACTGAGACAATTCCTAGTTGCTATCACCAGCTGCAAAGAAAAAAATCTGCTTCAGTTTTCTGTAAGTTACGTCCTATTCCTGTAATGCATGTCTACTGAAAACTGAAATCATGAATATTTGCTAAAACACACAAAGTGGCTTTATTTATAAGTTCACTTACTGAGATGAGCTGACAGACAACTCCTCCTCAAATAAAACAAAAAAATAAAGGAGAAATTGTTTACTTCATGTCTTCTATGCCTTTTCTGAAACAAGTTTTTTCCCCACTCCTTTTGACACATTTCCATGCAGATCTTTGGAGACAGAACTGATTTTTAATGGGCCGGTTTCCCGTAGGAAGGTAGCAACTCAAGAAGTAAACCTGGAATCTAAAGTTTCTTTACTTCCTCATGAGAAGCCCTCCAAACTAATGTTTCCATCTCAAAGGACCCACTGAATTGTAATCAACCAGTTCCAATTACTCAAGTTGGAGCAGAAAGCATTACCAAAGATTTGTCAATTAACCTCATCTGCCTTAAGAAATTAATGAGTATGTTTTAACCTTTGCTTCCCTCTCCCCTTTAAAACATAGATATCATAGCTAGAAGCCCACAGGCTTTCTGAAGGTAAGATAAAAGACAATCAGCCTAGACTTTAAAATATTTTTGCATTGCAGAAGTGTGAAAGGAACAAAATACGACTGCAACCTCGTTTATACTTGTGGTTGCTGATCTTCTGTAATTCTTTATGTTACTGTATTAAAACTCTAAAGGTTGTCTGTAGAAATATCACATATGAAACTAGAGAATTGTATACTTGTCAAACAAATATGCTGGTTTTCACTAAACAGTGAAATAAAAACAGATGGACAAAGTCTCACTTGAAATTTATCTCATCTTGCAAGTGAATTAATACACTCAATTTCATGGCAGAACTTCCCATGGACTAAAATATAACATCTTTTTCTTCGAAAGACGCTAACAGCATGGAAATATTTAAACAGTTCATTTCTTAAACCAGAAGGAGACTGGCAAAAGCAGTAACAAACAACTGAAGGGTTTCTGTTTTGCTTTTAAAAAGTGAAACTGTTTCAGTTAACAAGTATAAATCTCAGAATTTCAAAAGAAAACAAGTTCTACTGTTTCCATAAACTTGAGGTGAGCAATTATATACCAAAGAAAATACTGTAAAATACTAACTGCTGTTTAAACAATGGAACGGGATCTGAACAAATGAAATCGTAGGGATACTAACGCTGGGTTACAAATTTCCTTTTAAATATTTGTACATGGTAGTATTCAGGAAACCTTCAACATTTGTTCCTTCACAATGTTCATATCCTTGTCAGCCCCTGAATTACAGTTTCTGCTTATTTAAAGCCAACTTTCAGATTTTAGATTTCTGGTTTCTATTGAGCAACTCCTTTTAGAAACATCACTTCTCAGAAACTGCAGCTACTTCTATCAAGACTACTTACCAACCTAAGAAGCTGAACCAGAACAATTTCTACAACATACCAGTACATTACTTAAAGCCTTATGTATTATTCTCCACATTTAAAATCATCAAAAGCTTCTCCTATACCTACTATATAGACTAAGTACAGGAGTGAACACGCACATAACCATACCTTCTGTTGTTGGAAGTAAGTCTTTTCCTTCACTTTTGGTTTCTGTCAGTTTCTCTGTTCTCAGCAACACTTCTGCAAAACTTTCCAAAGAATTGTTCTGGTACGTGCCATAGCTGACTTCAGACTAGAAATAAAATAAGTTAACTGATACATATGCACTGCACTCTGTAGTTACAATTACCAACCTCAGTTTCTGCACTTGCTCTCACTTCTGTTTAGTTTTGGAATTTTTCCTACTGCTGCACAGAATTTCAGATCCTTGCAAGTCAAACAAATAATCCAAAAATCCATACTGTTACTTAATTGTAACATCTCAACAAAAAATAAATAAGGATTCAGAATTCCGTAACAGAAACTTACTTCTGCAACATATGGATCAGCAATTAGAGATNAAAAAAAAAAAGGTACAGCCAAGTCATAACAAAAGCTCTGCTACTCAGAAGGGAGGCACCTGAATATGGAAATATCCTGAATTCAATGAGGATCAAGACAAGAGTCATCCTACATAAAGCAATGCTGAATAAGGTCCAGTATTCTTTAAAAAACAAACAAACAAAAAAGCTTAAAAGCAGTATTGGAAAAACTGGTATCCTAAACATTATAGAAAATCCACTGAAGTAAAGAATGTAAAAAAGAGAAACTGAAAAGTAACAGCTTTGAATGTGAAACATCAGTACTCAAAGTGTTGATTTCACTGTGTTTTATTCCCCAAAGTTTCAGAGTTCAAGCAAGTTTAAACTATGTCTTCTCACACTATGGCAAAGAAAGCAAGAGAGATCTTTAGAAAACAGGAAAAGGTATCAGGTGTCAGGTGTCTACAAAGGAGCCCCCTTTTATACCAATGTACCAGTGAACATGTAAACATCTGGAGACACACCAGCAATCCCTTACATGCAATGGTCGAAGATAAGTTAGTGATCTCTTCCACCACTGTCCATCACTGACTGCATGCAGCATGGCTTTTGTAGTCATAGTTGTGTTAGACAACACCTTCATGGTTTTTGTTGTCGTCCAGTACAACAGATCAGCAGACTGGCTAGAAGAGACGTTGGCTTCATCCTGCTAGCATATCCAACACACAACGGCAAGTGTTAGACTCAGGCTTTAACTAGGGTAATGACCTACAGCCAAAACATATTAGACTTTACACACACTATGTTAATATGCTGTGTTAATAGATTATTTGAATATTCATTAATTTAGGTAACAACTGTTGTTAAGGAAAAAAAAAATATTTAAGAGTTTCAATCTGAAGTGAGTAGCATGATCAGTGGAACGCTTTGCATCCTATTCAGTTATAATCTCATGTACCCACAGATACCAGCTGTGCAAAATTCCAAAGTTTATAATGCTAATGTTTTACATAATTGCCGAGCACTTATACTAAAATAACGAGCTCTCTGTAAATGAGGATAGCGAACATGCTAAAGTTAACCTTCAGTAGTTCAAGAAAGCTGATGATAGCAGAGACAATCTTGTGTTAACAAAAGTAGCACTTCTCCGTAAATTATGCTGTCATCACACAATCTTCACAAACTTCACTTACATCAGCAAAAAACTCCCCCCACTGAAGTCAAAATACCATCACTGCAGCACCAACAAAAGCAGGTGATGTGCACAGCCTCTACCTGTTGTCCCTTCACCACTTTACAACAAATCTTCCCCTAGCCTATTCTGAAGGCTGAGCTGTTTCTACAATATAGCTATGACATCCTGCAAAACATCTTTTCTCAGTCTCAGCAGACTCACATTAAAATCAATTCTTAGAAGACACATGCTGCAAATGAAGCTTTCTGCATCAGCTCTTCCTCATGCAAAGCATTTAATTGATACCCAAAACATCCATTTTGGTTGATCTGTGCGAACTATTCCACCTGTGAAAGGTTCACACCCACAGCATGCTTTACAAAGCACACACATTAGAATATAAGCATATCATTAGCATGCAAATGCAAATATTGTCTTCAACAACAGAAAATACAAATTCTCCTCTCCACAGAGTAAACTTTAACAGTTTTATCTCCAATGTTTCTCCCTAACAAATCTATTATTCCCTTCTCCATACACCAAAGTTTACTGAAACAGAAGAATTCTGCCTGCATAAATAAGTGAATGTGAGGTATCAATTCATAATTTACTAATTCATGACAAAAATTTCAGACATCAAAGAAAAAGGATACCAAGTTATGCTCAAGAGCATTATGTCCCACAGTAACTTCACTGATAAAACATTTTTTATCTTCAGTAAGGTAAAATTTCACTGCAGACAGCCTTTGTTTTAGTACCTTTATTATTCACTGCCTCAAGCTGACTGCTAAAGCAGCAGGCCCATTTCAAGTCTCTTTTCTTTAAGACCATATTCTGCATTTCACAGGTGCACCACTAACAAACTAACCAAGTACAGTGGAAATTTCAGCTCTTATTTCATCAAATGAACAACAAGCATGCTAAGTACAATACACCAGAATTTTTACTCCACTGAAAAGTAAATAGCAATACAATAGCCACGGTCTGGTGGTTTTTTTGGAGGTAGGGGGAGGTTAATTGCTAATCTATGTGTTGGTTTTGATTTATTAAAATTAACAAACAAACACACATTTGTTACTTGAGCTAAAGGTTTTTGTTACGTATTTTACATGTCATACACAGAATACTAGTTTCTCTCTGTGAGTGCTTCAGGACACATAACTGATTCTGGGGAACAAATGTGGAAAACAAAACACCGAACGTCCCCTTCAAGTTCTCACATTTGAGAAAAACATTTTTAAAAGTAAAGCTCCTTCAGTAGTGTGAAACCTAAGAGGCTAAGTTATACGGTGTATATGCTAGTATAGGCTTGTCACTATCAGAAAAACTCTGATTTTAATAAAAATAATTGTATGTGTCTTTACAGTATTTTCTGTTCAAATAAAAATTGTGTCATCTGAAAAGTCATTCCTCTGTGTACCTGAGAAAGCAACACTTTCAGTCTCTAACTCTATGCTATCCTGAATTAACTCTGATAAACTAAGTCATTTCTTGAAGATTACTGAAGATCCAATTTAATGAATCTCATTGCATCTTTTATTTACACCTTCTGGAGGACATTATAGCTTGGAGATTTTGAAGGAAATTATTTTTGTATAGCAGCTAAAATAATTGATGTAAAAATTGATTTAAATTGATGTTAAAAAAAAGGCAAAATGTAAGTTATCAAGATCATCTAAAATAACAGCTAAAAACTTTGCATATATTTATATACATACATATATAGCTCCAAATAGTCTAACTCAATGACAAAAAACAAAGCCAACTATTATTTTTAAGTAAGCCACAGAAGAGAGTGATGAATGTATGTGAATACCTGCAGAATGTATTTCTTTGTTGTTGTTGTTGTTTTTCATGGCAATTAGCCAATATGCAAGGATTGAAACACGCAGAAAACATATTCTCAATACACCTCAATACACCAGTCTTGTGAAGGAAATAAATGCTAACTCTAAGATTTATTTTTTTTATTATTAAAAAAAAAACCTGTATGTTAAGGGAAGTTAAAGGTTTTGTACCTATACATAGTGAGGAAGACACAACATGAAGTCTTCTCTCTCCTTTTCCTTTTTCCCTTTTTGGTACTCCTGTCAGAAAGCAGGAATTTAAATAATCTCTAACATATGCATCTATGTATACTCTACATTCCTATTTTGTGTCTTGAAAGGTGAGGTTTGTTTTTTTTTTTTCCCCTTTGGTTGGTTGTTTTTTTTGTTTGTTTTTTGTTTTTTTGGGTTTTTTGGGGGGGTTCCTTTTTGTAATATACAACATCTATATAATGAACTTGTCTGTATAACAAACTCCTGCAAACATAAATCAAAACCTACACAAGAAACTATAAAAAAGATTCAGCTCAAAATTACAACAAAATTACAACAATAAAATTCAGGTGCCACTGGATGTTTAATGACTAATTAAGGCTAATACTGTCATTAGAACCTAGAAAGTAATCCAGCCTCAAGCACAGACAATTGGTTTTCATTCAGCTACTGAAACACAGGCTTTCATGATTGTCCAATAGATGTGGCAGTAATTAAGACACATTCATAACACCTGTAGACAAGAAGACCTAGACTTTTGGGGTCAGTAGCTAGAGGACAGGAGGATACCTTAGGGCATCTCCGGTTGTTGATAACTGTGATTAAGTAATTGAATCAAGCACATAATGACTGGTTAGTTGCATTATTCCCTATGCATCATTGATTAAATCACCAGTAGGAGTTTAAACAGTACAAGTACAGAGTTCCACCTTGAGATCTCTTCCTCAGCACAAGAGTTCAGTGACACTAAATGAACTCCTTTAAAAACACAATACCTTTGGGAATTACAGCTACTTATCTGCTTGAGCATTCTAATGTAGTTGTTACCGAATTAAAACCATTATATTTACTAAGCCACAAAACACAGCTTCAGTTAATTGCAAAAAAAAAAAAACATATATAAAAATCCAACATGTATTTGCATATTTATCACAACAATTTGAAACTGCAGCTACAGTGATATTTTTGCCTTTAAGTTCCAAAAAATCCAGGTAGAAGATTTCCCAGTGCATGCTACGGAAATAAAAGTTATTGAATATGTTGCACTTCTAACATACTAGATGACAATAAAAAAAAAGATAACATCATACACTGCCTAAATGTTACTGGCTATGTTCCCTCTTGTGTCATTGCCGAACACCGGAAGAAATGAAAGAAGCTACAAATCTCATATAAATCAACTGCAAGAGGACAAGAAGTTAAAACTAGCAAATACACAGTACTCATTTCATAGTGTAACATTCTGAAATATGACAAACCAACAAAGCTGTCTAACAACAAGAAAAAAAAATGCTCAATACTATAACATTCACATTTGCCAGGTCTACTGTGTGCAGATTTCCAATTCTAAAAAATCAAAAAACGTAAGCCTTGTGCTCCAGGCCCTTCACCAACTTCGTTGCCCTACTTTGTACATGCTCCAGGGCCTCAATGTCCCTGTAGTGAGGGGCCCAAAACCGAACAACTAGCACACCCAAGGTCCTTTTCCTCCACACATCTTTCCAGCCACTGTGCCCCAAGCCTGCAGTGTTGCTTGGGGTTATTGTGACCAAAGTGCAGGACCCGACACTTGGTCTTGTTGAACCTCATGCAGCTAGCCTCAGCCCATCTACCTAGCCTGTCCAGATCCCTCTGTAGAGCCTTCCTTCTCTCAGGCAGATCAACACTTCCATGAGTAAGGGGAAAAAAATAAAAGAATATATATTCAAAGAAATAAGAGTGGATAATTTTCTATATGCATATTCCTCACTAATTAAATCACTTCAGATATCCACATAGAAGTGATAATTAAGTTTATTAATGAGTTCAAACTGATAAACCCCGAGTGTGTTTCTGAATTCATTTATATTTAATTGTTCTGTCACAACATATAGTCAACACAAGGCATATTAAAGATGATGTGTCACAAATTTGTTATGCTAAAATACTGTTAAAATATACATCCATACCTACATCAAAAGACTCCACAATTTTATTAACATCTATTTAATAATCTTCCTGTCAGAGAAGTTCATTTACCAATTCTCAAAGACCAACATGTTCCATCTATAGTTCTCATTAGTGTAAATTCCTTTAAGGGAATAATGACGTTAAATGGGCTGCAATTTAAATATTTTTCTCAAAAACTCAGGCTACACAACATGAATGACCTTTTTTCCTTCTTTCTTCCACTACTTTCCTCTATTTCTTTAAGGTGTTTTCCCCTCCCACCCTGAGATTTGTTTATCATCTGTTAAAAAACTTAATTAAACAGAAAAGATAGAGGAAAAATAATTAGGTCTAAGCTAAATGTAAAATCTTTTTTTTTTTTTTTTCCAAAGTAACTTTTTAATTAAAAACTTATAATTTCCCAGTCTAAAGAGGCTGAGACATTCATTTCTTTCAGAAATAGGAAATAGCATCATCTTTAAAGAGAAGAAATGTACTCCCAATTACAGATGTACAAAATTAGTTCAAATTCTAAACCTGAAAAGTAGAAAAGAACAGTAGACATTTTCCTGCTCCCCTCCATTTTTTTCCCCACAAAGATCTCAGAGTTGATGTACCTTCTAATCTTGCACACAAAAATGATTTTACATGCAGTATCTGAAAGTCAAAAAATGATGAAGAAATCATGTACCTCAAGATGTACAGTAAAAAAAAAAAAAAAGGAAAAAAGTTTAACTCCATATGTTTTAGAAATAAATATGTAGCTCAGGTTTATTTTCAAATGTTTTGCTTTGCAATGGGGACAGATCAAAAATTACAAACCACATTTAATGTATTTTAATTTGTCAAGTTTTGTTGCACTTTACTCTCTTGGCTTATATTTTTTTTCTGTGGTGCCACGATTGCCTGGGAAGAAGCAACAAAAATCAGAACAGACTGTGTATAAATACACAAGCAAACCTGAACCTAGTACAATCTAAGAATGAAAAATTAGCTGCTTTAATGCTGCACATTTAACGCAGTATGTAGTAAACAGGTAGAGGCTGCTCACACTTAGAATCAACTCTTCACCGTAATACAGAACAAAACCACTATTTTAAGAACTCTCCATACAGCTCACCTCTGTGTCTTTACTCATCAGCAAAGGTCCTGAGGTATTCACATTCTCATCTCCTTCTGAAGGAAGCAACTGGTAATTCACAGCCTGATAGAGAATCTACAGAGACAGAATAAACATCATCTGTTACCACACAAATAATCAAATACAATAATTTTAACTCCAATATAACAGGAAAGCCAAGAAATTCTGATGCAAAAGCTTCCATGACAGTAAAAAACAAACATGAAGTGGGAAGGCAAAAGCAGGAGGGAGAATAAGAAACAGGTTTATCAGACATCCTCTCACTCTTCTAAGTCCCCAGGCAAAACCCTTCTCTTTGATTTTTGTCCAATATTTTTTTCCACACAATGTAAGAATTGCTTTTGTTGCTGTTTTTTTTTTTTTTTCTTCTAACTACATGTACCCTTCTGTACCATGTTAGCTAAAGAATTTCTGTGAAAAATACCCATTATTGGAACTGTGCCATTGAGGTGATGTGCAATGGCAGAGGTGTCACATGAGCAGAATTTCTGCAGGCCACAGAACTAACAAAAGACACTGAGGGTCTTTTAGTATCACCTGGTTACCATGAACTTCTGATAAAGACTTTTTGCATTTATCTACCTATGTACGTACAAAGAGAGCACCTAAGGGCCACTGAGGAAGAGTACTGAAAAAATTATACATAGCTTTTGGAGGAAGTAATCGCAGAAGAAACTGATCAACCATGCTTTGATGGAAATCATGACTTGGGCTTGGCTTCCTGAGGCCAGTACCAAATAAACCATCATTGCATGTTTGCAAAAAATCATATTGCACTAACAAAGAAACCCAAGGAACCAATTCAGTATCAAGGCTTGTGAATGAAGAAGGGAATCTTGTTCCTCGGAAAAGTGGGATGCAAGACGGTAATAACCAGTGGCTGGGCAGCTGCACTTCATTACAACTAGCAGGAAAAGAAATCTTTAGAAGAAACAATATTGCAATGTAGAGTCAGTGAATTGACAGAATGTCTATCACATTTTGATTTGTATAACGCCAGACGTTTGCCTAACTTCAAATTAGACACATAAGGGAGGGAAACAACCTTTTGTTTCTGTATTGTACATATTATCAATTCCACAAAGATTCCACTTGTGTTTAAACTCATAAATTGTATCTACCTTCTCCAAATTTGAGTGCTTTCATTATTAAAAAATAGTGAATAGCTTGCAGAAGCTAGACTTCAAACCCTTCGTAGCATTTCATTCTGATATTATCCTGTTACTGAAGCTGCACAGACTGCCTTCGTATATTTGCCATGTTTCTCATACAGCTATACAAGCAATTTTGTGAAGAAAAAAGATAAGCACTTGCAGTTGCCAAAACTAGATCACATATGTACGATATCTATCACTCTCCTCTCCCCCTTGTGTCTTCAGACAGAACATAAGCCCTCTGTGGTATACGAAAGCCAAGCCACAATTAAACTGAACAGAAATTTAACTTTTTGATAATTTAAATGACCACACCGCAGCTTCAAAATAAAACCTTCCAAAAGGTTTGCTAGAGCACTTTGCCATAACTTGCATTTAAATGACACGGTAATTTGTCCTCACATGCCTAATAAGATCAGCTGAACACCTAAGAGCTGATTCTGCTAAGAAGTTAGTCATTGCAGAGTTAATAAAGACAGCTTAAATACAAGTTGTATTATATTTGTTACCATCTATTTGGTATTCTTGGTAATAAAAATTTAATAAATAAAACTCTGATAAATAAAAGTTTAGTAAACTTTTGTGTGGTCATTTAATTGAGTTACACTACAAGGTATAAACAGGTGACAGAACTGGATAATGTTAGAAAAAGGATGTAAGACATTAGAAGTGCTGAATATGAAGAATACAACTGCACATCTAATTGAGCAGACATCACATAAAAATGCTTATAGGAGAACCTGGGATGAAATACAACAGTGGAAGTAGAAAACTGGAGTAGAAAAAGTATAAACTTGCTGGAATGGGGTGGGGGGTGGACAGACGGACTTAAGTAAACAAAACTGAGCAGAAGCTTCCTGTAATACCCTGGTAAGCACTGAACTGCATGAGAGAAGTTTCAGAAACACCTACCTGAGTTTGCAATGAACTGCTCACTCCCAGCAATGCCTCTATGGCACTTGGGGGACAGTGTGTCAGAGCAAAAGCCATAAGTTCCTGACGCATACCCAAGTCATGGTAGCCTTCTGATTGCCCAAGCTGACTGCATACTTCCCAGCTTTTAGCATAACCTACAAGGGGAAACAAAATTTACCTCTGAGGTTGTTAAGCTTCACAAGCAGCAGAAGGACCCTGTATAATTATAGCTGGATGAGATAAAGAAGGGCATGTGGCATTCCTGCCAATGCAGCCCCCGAGGATGGTACTGTAAAGGCTCCATAAAACAGATATAATTCAACTTCAGACTGACCAAATACATGGAATACTCATTGCCATCATGTTGTAGGTATCATTACAATAGGAATCCGTAAGCCTACACACTGTATTTTTACACTGCAATGAGAAAGTCAGAATGTACTTCAGAGCACAACATTAAATACATTACAGGAGTGGCACTTCTACTTGAAGAAGTATTATATAAGAATGCTTAGAAGAGCCCTTATGTGCTGAAATGCAACAGTGAAAGTAGAAAAATATAGTACAGTTTAAACTTGCTGGGCTGGAGGGCAGTGGATGGATGGACTTAAGGAAATAAATTTAAAAATGAGCAGAAGTTCTCTTTAATACCTTGGTAAGAACCAAGGTATCACCTGATAAATTAAAAGAACCTTAATTTGTCTGTTTTCCTTATCCTCCTTCAGTCTTCATGCAGAAAAAAAATAAACAAGAGAAATAAAAACTATCTTCCTTAGTATCTCCACATCTTAGCATGTTGATACATGTCATTTACTCCCATTCATACCCTCACATATAAGAATTACATGAACAGCACAAATACGTTAAGAGCTTTAATAGAAAGCTATCTAAAAGACTTGCACATGAGCCCACTTGAAATTCGTTATTAAGAAGTCACTGGACAGCAAGTTTTGGTGACTCTAGATAACCACCAGCCAACCGCAGCCCCCCCCTGTGGCAGTGACAATCCCTTCCAGTGCCTGCCATATCGGATTTCCATGGTACTGCCTGTGTCTACTATGGCAACTACAAGCAACAAAAAATCAGGGTTTTATGATATTTAGTAAGAAACAGAAGTTCCCATAAATAATATTACAGAGAAGACCAATTGTAAGTGATAATGGACCAACACACAATTAATCTCAATATTGCTCCACATGACTATTAACAAAAATATCGCAAACAGGGAATTTAAACAACATGACAAATTATAACTTTTCCTCTGTTTTCTTGCAAGCAAAAAAGTATGGAAAAGACAATTAAAAATGGAATCCCTAATGGGATACGTTTTGAGCTTCTGATACAAAAACTGAAGGATTTTCTGAATTACAGCATACAGTTTCAGTTGGGAGATCTCAGTTGACCAAAATGATTTTAAAATGATAATGTTGCTCCAGAAGACACTGTGACTTATTTTGTAGCTCCATAAGATACATGAGAGTTGTTCTATTTCATACCACATGCCTTCCAGCTGACATGCTGATTTACACAAAGTAGCTGATTTTTGAACGAAATGGATCAATCTGAAGTACCATATTACAGAGTCTGCTTTCCAGCCACCACCACCCATGCCACCCTCCTTTATTTACTTTACCTGCAGTCATGAGCTCTTGGCAATGCATACTAGCTGCTCTGTAGTCCTGGAAGTTGAGAGCTTGTTCCACTAGAAGGATTAAAACTTGACCTTTTCTCTCCATCTGGTCATCTCCTGTAAGAAAAATAGAACATTTTTTTAGGTAGTTGGAAGCAATCCAACTACCTAAAAAGCTTCCTACTTTACTTCTTAAGAAAGCTACATGCCGGAACATTAACAGACCACTTGAAAAAAAGGTGGCATCACAGCTGGTTAAAGAAACTACACAACATGTTATGCCTAGGTTAAAAAACGGTTTAGCAGAAAAGTGTAGACAGTCTTATTTGTGTGATGGCCAAGATAAGCAGATTAAAACTGCTATTAAAGATAAGAGCCATATAAATCCCAACACTGACTTGGCTATTACAATTCATGCAAACAAGGATTCCTAAGATGTGTAAGACACAGACATTTAAAATCCCTAATCTGCTAAATTTAGACTGTAGAACAGAAACTACCATCTCACATCATATATGCATCTTCATCACTAGATCTTCTGAACAGTGCCTCTTCCCCAAAAAAATCAGTCAGAAGTAATACTTCAAATACTACTGATGTCATCTGACTGAAGTTTCATTAAGAATCTCTGCAAACATCCTGACCTTGATTTTGAGACATCAGCATGTGCAAATTAAAATCTAATTAGACAACTCATCTCCTTTTCAAAGCTGGTTATAGTCAATACAAACATTTATTGCTATCACCCTCTACCAGCTATATTTTTTTAAAAGCTTTTTGTTGTTGTTTCTCTGATTTAGAGTAAACATCAGAGAATTTAATAACCATTTATTTTACTGACACAAGTTGGTCCAGTCTCATGCTAAAAACAGTCCACATATCCATATACTATATGAAAAGGTGACTAAACATACAAAGGAAAAATAATCCCACACTATTCATTTTAAGTTAGGAAGGAGCGATGTCAAGAAACTAATAAAGTGAGTGGATTTCTCAATGTAAACCTCTTGCATGCATTTCTCCCCCATTATTAGAAGTGATTTCATGGAGACACTGCTGACAGTCATTTGAAAAGGGCACTGTTTTATGAAACTGTACTACTGCAAATAGTGAAATGCAAATATTTTGGAAGGTTAAACAGAACCAGTTCCAAAAACCATTTAAAGAGTACATGTTCTTAAACTACAGAGCTGTTAGTTTTAATTCTATCTTGCAGAATCATCAACACAGGCAAAACAAATTTGTTTTTAAAGCTTTCTGGAAAGATAAGGTGTAGCAGTTGTGCTAGAATGACATTCAGGGAAGTGAAGTTACTCTAATTATTGAGCTCAGTCAAGATTCCCCTAGTCCCAGCACATCACGACTAACACAGCTTGGCTTCCCATCATTCCCATCTTCTGGCCTCTCACCCTATATACTGCCAACGCACAGTGTTGCAAATTAATCACACCCAAGGCTCTTGTGTTGCAAAAATTTTGCCCTCTGGAACCTGGAACTTCTTATCCAGGCAAAAGCAATTACAGATGACAAAGAAATGTTTCTGTCCACAAAAGTTAGATGTGAACTGTCATTTTGTAAGCAAGAGATTGTAGTTGCCAGTCACCTTCTGATATGCGCTACTTCACCTTGACAGCATTACTGCTTACAGAGAGATTTGTCTAAGTAGCAGAACAAAAAAAAAGGCAATACAAATAATCAAATAATCAAACTACCATTACTCAGATTTCAGCTAAATCCAATAGTCATCGCTATTTATTATTACTTTAAAATAGTGGGACAGGAGGAAAGAATGGAGGAACACTTGGTGCAAGGAACTGCTCTCTTCTTCACTGTCTTTGATCAGTCATACATTGACATGTCCCCCCCTTGCCCAACATTTTAGCTAATTAATTTTGATGCAGTGGATACATCTCTGCATGTTTAACAAAAGCACAAGCATAGAATCATAGAATCATAGAATCATAGAATGGCTTAGGTTGGAAGGGACCTCAAACATCATCTAGTTCCCACTTGAAGAGATATTTAATAATAAATACTTATAAGAGTGAAATTCTCCAAGTCTGAATTGTTCTCCTTGCCATTTTAATAGACATCCAAGATTTATAAAATGTTCCATAACAGAGACCATTAAAATGATAGCATTATTTTATTACATAGTAATTGTGCATTAAGTCAGTGTTAATCTGTGACATCCAAATGCAAAGAAATCAAGTTCAGAAACTGGAAAGGATATGTCACTTTATTACCTGTGAAAGTGAGAGAGTGCGTGCGCGTATGTGTGTATAGTCAGTGTTGAGGAAGATGGATTTCAAAAATACAGTTTTAGTTGATGTAAGAATCTGATCAAAACCCAAAATTACTAGAATGAGGATACGGATATTAAAATTACCCCAATTACCATTAAAAATTTTGACAAAAGAGCAAGATAAAAAGAAAATATTTTGAGAGAATCTGAACGAAAAATTGTCAAAATAAATAGCAATATTTTCTAGATCTTTTTGGTACACAGTAACAGCAGAAATTATGCTCTCAATTTCTGATACATAAGCTTTTTTTTTTTCCTCCTTTTGTCAGTCCTCTATTTTGTAAGCAAGTAATTACATAAAGTTATTTTTTTTCCACACTCTTTCTTAACAGAAAGTGTGGATTAAGAAAGGAACGTGAGTTAGAACACCTCCCCCTCCCTAACCATGTGCAGGCTTGCTGGCTGTCATGCTGAGCACATTCTCCCTCCCTCACTTTGCCCATCTGTAAAATTCAGATAACACTTTACGTGCCTAATTTAGAAGAGGTTGTGATGTGAGACTTAGGCAGAGTTTACTGTCATTAATCAAGTACTTGAAAGCAATTAAGAAACTAGTTGAGATATCATTACCTAAGCAGTATTTTAGAATTTATTTTTGTACTTAAAGCTATTACTGTAAAAATAAACTATACTCAGAACACAGCTCCTGAAGCTCCTTCAGGATGACTACATGCAGTCTATCCTTGTCTGTATAGCAGATACATTCTTTTTGAGTTTAAATTAAAATATTGAGTTGAATATTTAGTTTTGAGTAGAAATTTAAAATTCATAGTATTACCTAGGCTATGTGTTATATCTAGTGTAATATACCATATATTTCTATACGCACATATAAAATTTGTATAGATATGGATGATTCTATCAGGCAGGTCTTTCAAGATCAGTAATCAGATAGGACAAGGAGGCAGAGGTTGAAATCATCCAGCCTGGCCTTGAACACATCCAGGGATGGGGCATCCACAGCTTCTGTGGGCAGCCTGTTCCAGCACCTCACCACCCTCTCACTGAAGAATTTCTTCCTGATGTCCAACCTAAACCTCCCCTCTTTCAGTTTTAGCCCATTCCCCCTTGTACTACCATTATCCACCTGTGTAAAAAGTCGGTCCCCCTCCTGCCTGTAAGCTCCTTTCAAGTATTGGAAGGCTGCAATGAGGTCTCCCCGGAGCCTTCTCTTTTCCAAGCTAAACAATCCCAACTCCCTCAACCTTTCCTCACAGGAGAGGTGCTCCAGCCCTCTGATCATTTTGGTGGCCCTCCTCTGGACCTGATCCAAAAGCTCCACATCCCCTCTGTACTGGGGGCCCCAGGCCTGGACACAGTACTCCAGGTGAGGCCTTACAAGGGCAGAGTAGAGGGGGACGATCACCTCCCTCTCCCTGCTGGCCACCCCTCTCTTGATGCAGCCCAGGATGCCATTGGCCTTCCTGGCTGCAAGAGCGCACTGCCGGCTCATGGCCAGCTTTTCGTCGATCACAACACCCAAGCCCTTCTCCGCAGGGCTGCTCTCAAGGAGTTCTTCTCCCAGTCTGTACACACACCTGGGATTGCCCCGACCCAAGTGCAACACCTTGCACTTGGCCTGGTTGAACCTCATCAGGTTCTCGTGGGCCCACTTTTCCAGCCTGGCCAGGTCCCTCTGGATGGCATCCCTTCCTTCAGGGCTATCAACTGCACCACTCAGCTTGCTGTCATGAGCAAACATGCTGAGGGTGCACTCGATCCCACAGTCTAAGTCGTCAATAAAGATGCTGAAGAGACCCGGTCCCAAGACGGACCCCTGGGGGACACCACTCATGACCGGCCTCCACCTGGACCTAGAGCCATTGACTACAACCCTTTGGCTGCGACCATCAAATACTGAAATAAATTCCTCCCATTAGCAGATAAAGCAAGAGGAAGCAATCTACAGTGGTGGGTTGGGAATGGAAGGGACTAAGGGACTACAAATCTGAGAATGCATAACTGATACAGGTGAGTATGTTTCACAATACAAAATCAGAACTTCTTTCACAGCAAAGTTGGCTCATAAATCAGGTAACTGCATAAGCAATGAAAACCAGTTACGGACAAAACCCAATTCTTTCTTCCAGTTCTTTCTTTCAGCAGGGCTTTATGTAATTCTTCACTAAGCAAGTCCACAAAGTTCAATTCCTACCTTCTTTTTCCAGTATCCAAACTCATCCCAATAGATCTCCATTAAACCACTTCCTTTCATAATAACCTGCTACAAACCACATTGCTCAGTACTTTTAAACCTGCTAACGAAGACTAGCTGTCTTAAAACTGCAAACTTAAGAAACTAGTTGATGCATCATTATCTAAACATTATTTTAAAATTTATTTTCTTACTTGCCAAAGCTTTGGGTTTTGTTGGTTCACAAATCTTAAAACGTGTGTATTTTTTTTTTTTTTGGCAACAAACTAATTTGTAGAATAATATTAATGGTTGTTTTCATTATCATGGCTGAAGTCTTGAAGCAAGTTTTACCATGTTTATAATAAAATGAACTCAATAAAATTATGAATTGACAGATACAGAAATGCCCTTTTTAAATGCCTTACTTTATTTTATTTTTATATTGCCTATTAAATTTTAAGATGATCTCAACTGACAGATTATGATTAAGGCTATGTCAGAATTCCACTTAATATCAGTTAAGGGGATTATTAACCTAGTGCAAAACTCGCAGAAGGAGACTGCAGGATTGCTACAGATGTCACACTGATGCCACAGACATTCCCACCTTCCAAAGGATTGTTGAGTCAGGTTAAGGCATAGGAGGTGGTATGCTTAGGGACAGTCCTTTTTATTACACATGACTAGTTCTCCCCCATCTCCACAGTGGAAACAGTAGTATTCATGGATCTGCTTCTGCTCTGTTTTGATTTTTCACTTCTTCAGCTTTAATTTTGCATTCTTCACCTTCTCTGCATTTGCTATCACAGATGCTGTCTTCGGACGCACTTCTGGGAACCCACTGCAGTTTTCTGCTCCACAATGATATTCGGTCCTACCATTCCCAAGGCAATCCAAATTATCATTAAATGTCAGGTTGCTCTGAGCAATCTGGTGTAGTGGGAGGTGTCCCTGCCCATGGCAGGGAGGTTGGAACTAGATGATCTTTAAGGTCCCTTCCAACCCAAACCATTCTGTGATTCTATGAAAAACAAATGCAACTTGCAACTCAGGGTAAGGTTACCTATTCCAGAACTCACTGAAAATACATACAGCAGTGTATGTATCCCGTGAAAGAATACTGCATCTGTATGCATGACTTTTTAAATAACAGTCATGTTTCCTTTGTAAGCTTATTGACAGCTTTAACCCTCTTCTGGATACCAGACAATGGGATGGAATGTCAATCAAAAATTCTGCAGTAGTAGTGGTATGCTGTGTATAGCTTTCAGATCTCAGAAAAAATAAAAAATGAAAGATACCAATGTTTTCCATAGCCCAGCTCCCAGAACAAGTTCAGATAATAATCACAACTATAGCATTCACATATTGAATCCTAGCCTTGCACAAAGGATTTTGCTTTTCCTTCTCTTGTATAAAGAAAATCATTTAGATTCAAGAAGGTAAACCAGAAAATATCAGTATTAGCTTGAAGAACCCAACATATTAGGAGGAAAAATTAACAGATTTTAACCTGATGTGCACAGAAGCAGAGAGAAGGGAACAGTTTTAAAGTAATCTTTATTAAGTAGTCTTATGAGCCTCTTTTTCTTAAAAGTCTTACAATTAAAGAAAAATAAGTTCTGTCATTCTATTTTTTCTACAGAGCTAGTGATTTATATGTAAAATGAACAATTACATAGATCTGATGCAATTAAATATAGTACCATATGGTACCCCTGTACCACTTTTCAAGTAGCAGTGCTCCACAGCAGGAGCATTAAGCATAATTACCACAGAGGAACAATGATGCTTCCATTGATTTCTTTCTTTAGGATCCAGTCAGGAGGTCAATGTCTTAACTTCTGTTTCTCTGTTCCTAACCACAACCAACCCCTTGAATTTCTCCTTCTCTACATAGAGTATTATGCAGTAAATGTTGCTGGCAAGCTTCCCAAAACACATAAAAAAATTCTTGAAAGATTTAACAAATGGAGAGAGAAAAGAACTAGCAGGCATGCATCAGCAACAATGCCAGAACATACTCATTTTATATAGCATGCTGCATCTAAATTTGGTAGTACATTATTTGCAGATGTACTGATAAAGTGTTTTTTAAAAATCAAAAAGGCCTACCAGAAACTTAAACTAAGCAAATCTAATACATACTAGGTACAACAATTCTAGGATCTTTCCTTCCTCTCTTCTTCACCTTTCAAAAACCTACTCATCTTTTCCTACAGAATCACAGAATTCTAGAGGCTGGAAGGGACTTCAGGAGATCATCTAGTCCAACCTGCAAAAGCAGGTTCACATTTTAAAAACATTACCTTTTTAGCAGAACAAGAATATATAAGCAATAAAGTGGTAAAATTGTGATATAAGAAAAAGCCAACATCAAAAAAAAAAAAGACACTGCCTTTAAAAAGACACCCTTGAGTGATAAATTCTGGGAAGACTATCTCCTCCATTCACTACCTCCCTAATCAGAGGAAAAAAAAATAAAATAAAATAACCCACAAGCACTATGGAGGACTTGAGTTCAGTTCATTAAGCAATTCCGAAGACAAATTAGGGTTCGCTCCTCCGCAAAAGTAACAAGTCAGTTAAAAAAAAGTAATAAAAAAAGATAGCTAATATACTAAGCATTTAATCCTTGAACATGTTCATCTCCTCAAATGAATATTAAAGCCAAAGCATTAGTTTTAGTGCACAAATGAGATACACACAGCATAAACAAAAATATAAATTTCAGTTTTTAGACAGACATCACAGATGACTTTTTTCCTCCAACTTAAATGGGACTATTATTAAATCAAACTACCTTATGTGGCAGACATGGTAAGAGTTACTGGAGTTTTAGTACTGCCAATTGACTAGAAGACAAAATATTCTCATCCACGACTCCTCCAGCCTGAAATGAGCTTTTATTCAAAATTCACATTCCACAAGGCTGTTCTTATTTTAGTTATCAATGGAAGGTCAGGAAAGCTGACTTCAAGACCACCTTGAAGGTAAAATATTTCATTAAAGCAAAACATTTCATTCTGACCCAGTGACTGCTTTTGCAGATGATATCCTTGAACACCCATTCTAACAATCAGCTCAGACATCCAGAAGCGTAACACAAATCTATGTTTTATTGCAGTTCAGTGTCTTGTAACAGCTTACCTGCAACCCTCAGCAAATTTGCAAGTCCCAGGAGCTTGGCAGACTGCTTGTAGTTTGTTGACAGCTGAGAGAGACAGTCCTTGATGAGACTGAGTCTATCTGAACATAAACGCACTGTTGGAAGAAGAACTGGTGTTAGAGACTATAAATGGATCCTGCTGCCATATTTCTTGATAAGCAAAGTAGGCACCAAAAGAGTGCTTGGGAGCATAAGAATGCCAACACAATCTGAAAAACAGCCCACAGATAACTGAGTATGCGAGTAAGTCTATAAACAGAAAGTTAAATAACACTAGAACATACCCAGCTGCAATGGCTAGCTTCTCAGGCTGGAGTGGGAAGAAGGAGATGGAGACTGACCTAAACGAAAACTTATTTTTGCTTCGGTTTTTCAGACCAGGTATTTTTAAACTTACCTGACTAACCATGCCTTTTTTTTTTTTTTCTCCTTTAAATACCACTTTTGCAACTTTCTCAAAAGGACTGCTAAAACAGACATTAGCTTTCATTCAGAATGTCACAAATAATCAGGATTTCACTCCATGTTTTATTTCAGAGTGGACAGGATATATCATAGACTGAAAAAACTGACACAGGCAAATCTTCAAGCTAATTTACAGTACGGAAATATTTTCTGAGCAAGTGGAGGAATAGCCTGCACACCACCAGCCTGCATTAAAGATATCCCAAGGGGTTTACTATTAGCACTGTTTCAAAAATGATTTTACCATAAACTTAAAAATTAACTTAATTGTATAATTTAATATCATGAACCGATTTCAGCAGTGAGCTTTTTTTTGCACTTTTTTGAGATAGCTAGTTGGTGGCTAACCGCAGGCTGCTACTTTTAAAAGTTCAAATTTTCTCTGAACACAGAGGAACCACATGCAAATCTTCCAGGTAACACTCAGTAAGATATTAATGACTGAATGTGGGATAAGCTCTGCATTAGCATACTGGGCCTAAAAGAGGATGAAAACTAGATCTCTCAGTAACAGCAAAGCAGCACATGCTTATTAGTTCTGGAAATCAAATCAGACCAAAACAAATAAAGAATGGAGGAGCACGAGAACATTACACTTCTAGCTGTATTTTCAGCATTCTACCACACACGTATCAGCATACAGCAGTAAAATGCTTACATTTACTGACTGTACAAGCAAGACTTTTTAACGTATTACAAATAATTAATGGAATCTGAAATACATACTATGAGTTAGGGATGGACTTTTCTTCACCTTTTATATTAATGAGGAGTCTAAAACTCAGATTTTATTAAAATATATAATCACAATAGCTCAAAATCTTAACTGACGAGTTTGCTAAAAATACAGCTGGGAGGATGTCCACAGAAAATTAAATATAATGGTGCATATACAAGTCCACTGCTAATTCTTACACTGGGAGCACTGATCTTTAGTGTTATCTTAACAACAGTCTGTCAAAGCAAACAATCACCTAAAGGCTTTCATTAAAATTTGAAAACCTTCTTTTAATCTTTATCTGATTTACAAAGATACTAAAGAAAGGATGCCTGGATCATTAACGGAACTAATGGCATAATTTCACATATTCTAATTAATCAAGATCAGTTGTATTACACACATTGCTAATGCAGTATTTTTGTGGGTTT
Organism: Alectura lathami; assembly: GCA_013399715.1. Classification (NCBI taxonomy): domain Eukaryota; kingdom Metazoa; phylum Chordata; class Aves; order Galliformes; family Megapodiidae; genus Alectura; species Alectura lathami. The sequence continues at coordinate 109,004 of VXAV01011198.1, read as the reverse complement.
TTTTTGTGTGGCTTTTGTTTGTTTTAAAGATACCTTCATGGCCACAAAGAAAAAGATGGCAATACGTATGAACAGGCTGAAGAAGCTGACTGAAAGAATTCTGCTCTAGAAGTCAGCTGTGCAATACTGCACAATCTAGAAACCAGACTCATTCTTCCTCCAGAAACTGCAAGATTCCAAAATATCACTTAGGGGGTATCAATTTACTTTGATGAAATACTTGTAAAAATAAATAAATAAATAATGAGAGAGAGAGAGAACAGAAAGAGAACACTGAAGTACAGAAGCAATAGCCACTAAGAACATGCACTTCATTTTCCATACACCTAAAGTGCGCTGCATAAATCCCAGTATTTCTCTGCACAACAACAGAAGTAAAACACTATGACCAGCAAAGCTCATTGGTGCTCAGTGCTCTTTTCAGTCAGTTCTTTTCAAGTGCTTTCAATATCAATGTTCATGCAGCTTCACATTGCTGCCCACATACCATATGTTCAAGTTCTACTGAAAGTCAGGTAAATGAGTTCTCTTGTATTTCTTTCAGTTAGAAAAGTGGTTTTCTTGTTAAAAAAGTAATGAGCTTAACTAATCTAGAACAATCTGTAAGTAATAAAATATACTGCACTATATTCTATTTTCTCTTCTATCTCATTGTTTGTAATTATCCTTTCTTTCAAACTTTTGTCCAACGTTTCCATACTACTGAAAATTAGAGTTACAAAAGAGATTTAAAGTTTAAAACATGTCCTCAAAAGAAAAACCTTGTAAAAATTCACTTCTGTTGTCATTGCGTTTCACACACTTAAAAATGAAACAACCCAGTGGAGACAAGAACACTGCCTAAGCATGAAATGGCACTCTCCTACTCCCTATTTTATAGCTCATCAGCACATGAGTGTGGACTATTTTGCAACAGAAGGTGAGCTGTATTGAAGTCACCAAGAGCTTCTGATACTCTATAATTAGTACCCTAACTACTAAAAAGTGCTGCAAAAATTATGTTCAAGAACACAAATCCTATTTGCATACAACTTGCCTCCCATAACCTGAAAAAATGATTTTAAGGTATCTGCCTGTAAGCTGTTTTGGAAACAAGGGAGGGAACCCTTTCGTTTATTCGTGAAACACTTCACAAAATAATAAATTATTTGCCATGTACATTTATGCATGTGATTCAAGAACTCTTATAAAGAATAAAAATTTGCAATACCTTGCAATGGTAATACTTTAACGCCAAATTCTTCAAGATAGCCAAGAGCACGAATGAGATCTAGCTCCTCCTGAATAGCACTTGGACAGTCCACAATAAGTTGCAGGCAGCATCTGAACAGGGAGGAAACAAACTTGAATGAAAGCTGATGGATAAATAAAAAATGAAATTTCTGGAGAGAGCTAACTTCTTCATAAGTAAAAAACCCAGCAACGTCCTGTGCTTATGAAGTATCAAAATACTTTTTTCCACCCTGTGACACTCACTGTAAGTGTTTGACACTGTATCCTGGTTATGGTCAGTAAAACATTTTAACCAAATGCTACTCTCAGATAGTCATGTTCTTTTTCACCTATTTGAGATTAGGACACCACCCAAGTCCTCTTGAATTTAGAGCTGCAACAGATTTACAGACTGAAAGATGTTAAAGACATATGTTTTTAAATATGTAATTATGTAGGGGAGTATTTCTCATACCGTTTATGTGTTTCAGCTTTGCCATATATTAGAAGATAAAAGCAAAATGTTGATTTGAATGAAAATATATGGTCCTTCATCACAAATTCAGTTTCCTCAACTAAGCTCACAAAATGAAAGCAAAGCTGAGAAAAACAGGTGTACAATATTGCTCTGAAGATAAAGTACACAATAATAAACAATATGCAACTTTAAAACTTAAAGTATGAATATATTTATGAACATTATATGGACATAATCAGCTGTTAAATAAAATGTCCATTGATAAATTATGTTCATATGCATCTTTAGGAATATGTGTTTAAGACAAAATGTTTTCAATAAGAAGGTATAAATACAGCTAACATTATATAATCGATACTGTAAGAGTGAATGTCTGCCAATTTTGATACAAGGCAATAATACCTTTAGTAACATAAACGTGTGAGAACATACTCATGTGTGCTCATTTGGGACAGAAGAGAGGGACAAGCTGTGAGTGATAAGGAAAAAAAAAAAAATCACACATTGTCTGTCATTTTCTAGTTAAGTTATACAGAACATAACCCTCTACTCAAGGTAAACTGAAAATATTCTTTTAAACCTTAATGAAAAATAAATGAGTTGTCAATCTACCAATTTCTACAGTAGCAATGTACTGAGAAAAAATTCCTAATTTGAAAAAGCATAATTAATTGCAAACAATTCGACTGTATTACATTACTCAGTTAAAAGGTGGCTTGCTGCAAATCGCCCAAAAAACTGCTAATACACATACATAACTACTACTGATGGACAAGATGAATTTATATCACATGGGGAAGAAAAATAATCTTTCTTGTAATTAGTAGCTAAATGTACACGTTTAAGTGGAAGTAGTATTAAAAAGACCTCTTACTTTATAAATGTATTTTTGTTTGGCTCTGCTTTTTCTTTGTTTTAAATAAGTGCCTTCAGGAAAAAGAAAACTAATTTGGATTAACACATAACAGTATGAAAATCAGTGAAAAAGAAAATTCCTAGAATACAAAGGAAAGGCTAACAATATTAAGACATGGCTTTATTTAAAATATTTAGGATAAGCCAAAGCATCTACATTCTACATAGGTAATATTTGACGAGCTTACCTATTTGCATCTATACTGTAAAATAAAATAAAAGTAAAATATTTCCATAGCTCAATTTACACAAGAATGAACACACAACACTGCAACCTCTACATATAACCTTCTGTGCACTACAGTCTGTTTATAGAAGGCTGTTCTGTGCCTGAATTCCTTTCTGAAGCACAGTTTGGCTTATTTCTTAACATAACTAAGGAAGACATATAGCCTCAAATGAAATCTCAGAATCAGGGAAGATGAATATAAAATAAATAAAAGAATCCACAAAATGCTAATGTCGATTGTGCAAGGTCAAGCGCAAGACCCTGCACCTGTGTCAGGGCAATTCCAAGCACAAATACAGGTCGGGCAGACAATGGCTGGAGAGCAGCCCTGAAGAGAAGGATTTGGGGGTGTCGGTTGATGAAAAACTCAACATGAGTCAACAATATGCGCTTGCAGCCAGGAAGGCCAACCGCATCCTGGGCTGCATGAAGAGAAGCGTGACCAGCAGGGCGAGGGAGGTGATCCTGACCCTCCACTCTGCTCTCGTCAGACCCCACCTGGAGTGCTGCATCCAGTTCTGGGGCCCCCAGCACAAGAAGGACATCGAGCTGTTGGAGGGGGTCCAGAGGAGGGCCACAAAGGTGATCAGAGGGCTGGAGCACCTCCACTACAAAGGCAGGCTGAGAGGGTTGGAGTTGGTTGTTCAGCCTGGAAAAGAGAAGGCTCCAGGGGGACCTGATAGCAAGAGGCCTTCCAGTACCTGAAGGGGGCCTACAGGAGAGCTGGGGAGGGACTCTTTAAAAGGGCATGGAGCAACAGGACAAGAGGTAATGGCCAAAAACTGGAAGAGGGGAGATTTAGGCTAGATAATGGGAAGAAATTCTTTCCTGTGAGGGTGGTGAGACACTGGCACAGGTTGCCCAGAGAGGTTGTGGCTGCCCCTCCCTGGAAGTGTTCAAGGCCAGGCTGGATGGGGCTCTGAGCAACCTGGTCTAGTGGGAGGTGCCCCTGCCCATGGCAGGCGGGTTGGAACTAGATGATCTTTAATGTGCCTTCCAACACAAACCATCCCATGATTCTATTATTCTGTGATTGTGGTAGTAACTGGAGGCCACAACTGCAGTTCAGTGCTGTAACATGGAAAAGGTTCAAATGACACAAAATTTCTCATTTCCAGGGAAAAACTTGCATGTTTCTTTCTTTTCAACCTGAATTCTGTAACAATCATTTCAGCAAACAAGGAACAGACATAATGCACACACGCAAAGTAAGGGGGGAGAAAACAAGAATATTACAGGGTCAAAGATGCTATTTCCATTTACCATATAATTTTACACAAAGAGAAATAAATCCATGTAAGATTCACCACATATTTCAGGGAAAAGAAAGTTCGAGTTTCAAATGAAAGAGCAATACGTATTTACATATATGATAGTTGTAAATATACCTGGCCAAATCCATACAGCTGTCAGTCAGACTGGTTGAAGAATTGAAATATTCTCTGCCAGCAGCTAGAACTAGTTCAACACTTCTTGCATAGCTGACTCTGTACGGTGGCCTCCCTTTTGATGCAACTGGTTGATCTGCTGACCCAATACTGCAACACATCATTTGCCCAGCCAAGTGGATATTGTCTATACTGCTTGAGCACAAAAGACTTTCTGTGAATATCTAAAAGAAAGAATGATAATTTAATTATCTGTAGAAAAAGTTTCAAGTAAGCCTATTTGCATTGTATGGAACCAACCCCTTTGAATAAAAGGATCTTTAAAAGAGTTTTCCCAAAATCTGTTTATTAAATAAAGCTAAAAATAACTACTATCTAGTTATTACCACTTCCTGCAGAACCAAAAAATAAAAAATAAAAACTTAGTAACAACCTGTTTACAGCATGAATTCAGAAAATACGAGATAATAAATTTATACCTATGTTCTGAGGCGTTAATGGGATGTAAGAAGCTGAAAAAGCAGTTCAATATTTGGACAGTAAAAGTCAAAAACTTATGAGAATAAATTCTATGCTCCTGAAGAAACTCACAATATTTAGAAATGAGCATATAAATTGTTCTTTGAAGATAGTCTTGATTTAAAAAATAGACATATCTATAAAAATGCTGCTACATCTGCCATAAAAACAATTAATTTTAGAGTGTGTTGTAGTGTGCAAAACTTTGACCCATCTCAATTCCTTACAAAACTTTTTAAAAAAGTTTCAATATATGCTCAGTATTAGTCCTAATGAAGAGCAACATATGCAGGTAATAATTCCAGAAAACTCTGCAGCTGCAACAATATAGCCAAAGGTTTTGCCAAAGGGTTTTAATTTCATAACAAATTACAGTATTTCTCTGCTAGGAAGACTCTTTGCAAAACCACCTCATGCTCTGCACTTGAACACCAAAGGAACATAGTTCAGTGCTTTACAAATATTACACACTTTGGGTCAAGTTCCATTTAATATTCAGTGAACAGTGAAATACTCAAAGTAATTATTAAAATTTCAGATATTGGAACTTATAGTACATTTATAAAATAGCCAGAGATATAAATGGCTTATTTAATTTAGCATTAGACTCCCAAATACTTTTAATAAGTTGTTTCTCTAGCAATTCAGTATGCAGATGATTGATCTAAATACAAGTCATTGAGAGACGATCCTTCTACCTTAAATTTCGCACCCAAAAAACAATCTACCTCTCAAGACTTACGGACACAAAATCCACAAAATATTTCTTCAACAGGATAGAATTAATTTTGCATTCAAGTAAAATATGATAATCATCATACTAAAAGATCCCAATGCAAACCTGTAAAATTCTCAATACACTAGGCCTTACCCTATCACAAACCATGAACTATAAACACATTCCACTTGTTTGTGCAACTTCATAGTATGCAACTGCAGTGAAATACTGCCTTTTAACATTTTTTTACATACAGGTTAAATCCCTTTTTTTTTTTTTCTGATATTTCCTTCTACTTTACTTTCAAAACTCTTCCCAAGTGCTAATCACATTGGCAGCCATAAGCCAGTAAATCTGAAAACAATTTAAAAAAAAAAAAAAAAATGCACTAAACTTTTAAAAAGATGACAAGATTTAAACATAGACTATAGTGGGTATGTCACAGTTTCTATAATTAAACCAACATATCAAAGTGAAAATATAAATAAATATTATATGCCATAGCAACTACATCAGTTCTACATCAGTCTGATAGCTCTCTACTGCACAAATAACAACACAGGTTTGGGGTTTATGCACATGTAAGGTGTTTGTTTGTTCGTCTCCTCCAATAAAATTAGATCTCCCATCTCATATTATGCGCCCCCAGAGAGCAGGGTGCCGTGATGTATATGCTATGGAATATTCCATTTTCTTCCTTAACTCTGTTTTCAACCATGACACATATTATTTTAGTTCAACTGCAGACAGTGAAAAGCCCCTGGATATGGATCTTGGGTAACATTATCCAACTAGAACTTCAAGTGTAAGAAGTGCTTAGTTGAAGGTAATATTTAGATAACAGAATGCTTATTTTCCATTAGTTTTAAATGGTTATTTCGAAACGTATCGGTAAATGAAATTGTGAAGGCTTAAGAAATTGGCATAATTCAGAAAAAGAGTTTAATTCCAGTAAAAGATATACAGGATATTTATTAAAGTGGCTTTTGATGAAATGAATTAACACAGGAAGTTTGTGCCAACTGAAAACACCATAAAAGAGTCAACAGAAAATCAAGTAGTAACACATGAAATGTAATTACATTTGTAAGCAACAATATGAACTAAGAATTTGTAGCTTACTTGTGACATAAATCAATGAGAAAACATAAAACTCACCTCATAGCAAGTATCTGACTGTAAGCACGTATACACTTTCTGCTGCATGTCTAACATATCCTGGAGCAGTTCTTTCCATTGTGTCTCACTGACTGACGGTTGCCTACAAACATTTTTAAAATTAAATATTCTGTTCCTCAATGAATTTAAAGAAAATAAATAGATAATGTTACAATTCTATCACCAAAAGTATGCTGCTTTCTCAAGAGCTATTTTAATCTTGAACTGAACTTTTAACCATAAGTGATTTATTAAGACTCGATGCTTTTAATATTAGTTACCATTTCAATAGTCCTGTGGTTACAATTGTTTCATAACAATGCAGTACCCAAGTTGTCTTATCCCACAGAAAACAAACAGGAAAAACAGGGATTTTAAGCAACCGTTATCAAGATCTCCCAGTTAGTTTTGATAACTTCCAATAGCCAGAAAGATGGAAGTGCTATCTTCCTGCTGATCCAACAACCACAGGGTAAAAACTAGTTTCTAACAGCAACTGAGGATCACCAAAATGCTGTTTAATGTAGGCAGTCTCAAAGAACTAATCGATTGTGTACGACTGTAGAAGAATAGAGCTGAAAGCTTATTTTATGCCTGAAATTGGAATGGTATTCACTTTCTTGACTCTCCAGATCCATGGATTTCTGTTAACCCACAATGTTTCCTATGAAGTTTCCCATGTATCATCAAAACTTTTACTAATATAAAGACAGTGAAGGTTTTTGGGCATTGCCTTAAGACTGAAAAATCACTGTTTCAAGCTACACAAAACTTTTTCAGCTAGCAGTTATGTTCCCAAGTGGTATTAGCTTTCACTTTTGCAAAGTGAAGCTTCTCTACAAGACTGTGGAAAATCAACACTTTTCCTACAGAGGCACTGACTTGATCTTTCTAAATAAAGGTTTTTTTAAAGTCTTAAAAAGCTTCCAGCATGCCCTAGCTAAGTACTACCCTATCACCACCAATAAACTGCTGTGCATGTTACGAAGAAAAAAAATCAGTTGTTTTAACCAGAGTTCAATCTTTTTATCTGCTCATGCCAACAGCTATGCAGTGATTCATCTACACTTAGAAGAACAGTTAAATGGAGTTATTCTTAAACAGAAAAATGGAAAAATTATACTGAAAATAAAAAGAGGTAGAATCAATATATAGAAGCAGCCAGAACAGCTCCTAGGAAAACAAAAAAAAATTGCTATTCTTATTAATTCTACACTTTCCATAAAATTAAATAGGTCTTAAAGAACCTCATTTACAATATGTTAACTTTACTGTCTAATCATTTTGCAGACAGTATGCCTTTTAGGCTTGTTTACATGGAACACAAATGCACTGAAACACATCTGAAGCAACAATGAGTTTTTCATGTGTGGAGAATGCAGCCAAAACACTAATCAAGTTAATCATCAGTTTAACAAATGTGTTTTAGGTACTCCTTGTTCAGTTTAGAGACTAGTTTCCTATCATAATAAAACAGTGAGGTAAACTCTCTGAAGTTAAGTGTTATTCTGTTCCCCCACTGTCATTTCCCTATTTATTTCCAGCTCCCTTTGAATACTAACTTGCGAGCTGTGTGCCTTGTCAGCCTGATCATCAGCTTGCATGCCTCCTCGGCATTGTCCTTTGTGTCTTTCACAAAGGAAACAGGTTTCTGAAGTCCATGTTTCTCCAACAGCTCTGACACACTGCAAATAGACGGTACACGTTTTTAAATCCTGCACAGTTGTACAATTACCTCTGCTGCAACAGTCTTCAAGCTGTATCACGTAAAGCACTGCAAATGCAAACAGTCTCTATAAAGTCTGTAACAGTATGGATTAGCCACAATAATATTATTTACTCAA
>VXAV01011198.1:70950-91132 GCA_013399715.1 Alectura lathami | reverse complement strand
GTCAGAACAACCGCACAAACACAAGTCTGAAAGGTTCGGAGGCACATTCAGAATGCACAAGTAGTTTGCTCTATGTGGAACACATAGCCTATGCTACTACATCCAGCATTCATTAGTCTCTGTGCTTATGCTATGCAACTTTACAGCTTTGCTCTAGAAACTGAAATTCCACAGAGGTCAGAGACGATACTTAAAGCAGATTTAACCCACACTGCGCCCTCACCAAAATTCTAGGTACTGGAACAGATCACTGTAGTCACTAAGGCAAGAGACCTCCTTTTCCAATTAAAAGAAACCATTGAGCATGCCATACCTAACTCCACTCTTCTTTTTTTTTTTTTCTTTTTTTCTTTTCTTTCCTTTTTTTTTTTTTTTTTGTTTTAGGAGTTTTGTTTGTTTTTTGTCAGGCTTTTTTCTTCTATGAGCCACTGTTTTCCCCATCCTTTCCCCTTCTCTATTTCCTTTTCAACAGTAGAATAAATATGTTTGGAACTCAGTAAATTGACAGATTAGGGACATACTCAACTTTATTTGCTCAAGAAAAGCTAACATTTCCTGTATTGCTCTTCCCACTGTATTGTTTGCTTTGACAAAAGAGGCCCATGCTACTGTACCTTCAGTATCCTACCAACTGCATTTATTCAAACCTGCAGATTATTTATCTCTCCAAGGACAGGGTTTCAAAAGAGGAATGTGTAATTCATTTTAAGGTGAGACCAATTCTTTCTATTGCCAGTGGTAACTCTGAGTTCTTTTTTCTTTCAAGCATTTCATTCAGTGGGCCTGTCTCTGAGTCTCATTTGGTTGAGGATTAGATTAAAAAAAAAAACAAGAATTCCCATGTAAAATTGTACTAATTGAATTCAGACTCAAAAACAAAAGGCAACTGACTCCATCATACTCATGAAACAGTATCTTTTAGACAAAAGACGTACACTTTTAAGAGTACAGTGTTTTTTTTCCTAAAACTGTGGGGAGTAGATGGATCGCTGCCTTTTTTAAAAATCCATCTCTCATTGTCTGGAAACAAACAAAAAAAAAAAGAAATAAAGAAAACACTAAGAATGCATTTGAAAGCTTGCACGTTATACACTGGAATAATTCTGAACATAACGCAATTAAATAAAACAACATATATTGATCTCTTAGAGACGAAAAGCTATACAAGAAAGATGCTGAACAGCAAAATAAAATATTATTTCCATCAAATGGTTTTGCTATCCACTCAGAATTTGTCTGAAGAATGTGTTTGACTTTGATTTTATTACATTTAATTTTAAAATTAATCTTCAATTTGTTCTGTGCTAAGAGCAATATAAAATCCTGAGCCCTTAGATACTCTCTCCCCCTGCTAACACTTCTACACTTACCAGAATTTATGTTTTCTATATTTTACTGTATGTACACTGTAAATTATTTTAGACATCGTATTATGACTTCTACAATCTCAGTACGTACAAATACAAAGGCATTGAAAGTAAGCAAAATAACACAGGATCTGCAAGGAAAGTACTCTAATTTCATCCAAAAATGCATTTGGTCAAAGTCTGTATCTTCTCAGAGAGCCCCACAAGGAAACTCGAGCCCAACTCTGCACAACACCCAAAACCCTGTGTCTGAGAATCATAGAATGGCTTGGGTTGGAAGGGACCTCAGAGATCATCTGGTTCCAACACCCCTGCTGTGGACAGGGCTGCCAGCCACTAGCTCACTAGATCAAACTGCCCAGGAACCCATCCAGCCTGGCCTTGGACACAGCCAGGGATGGGGCAGCCACAACTTCTGTGGGCAGCCTGTTCCAGCGCCTCACCACTCTCTCAGGGAAGAATTTCTTCCTGATGTCCAACCTAAACCTCCCCTCTTTCACTTTTAGCCCATTCCCCCTTGTCCTACCATTATCCACCTGTGTAAAAAGTCGGTCCCCCCCCTGCCTGTAAGCTCCTTTCAAGTATTGGAAGGCCGCAATGAGGTCTCCCCGGAGCCTTCTCTTTTCCAAGCGAAACAATCCCAACTCCATCCACCTTTCCTCATAGGAGAGGTGCTCCAGCCCTCTGATCATTTTGGTGGCCCTCCTCTGGACCCGCTCCAACAGCTCCACATCCCCTCTGTACTGGGGGCCCCAGGCCTGGACACAGCACTCCAGGTGAGGCCTTACAAGGGCAGAGTAGAGGGGGACGATCACCTCCCTCTCCCTGCTGGCCACCCCTCTCTTGATGCAGCCCAGGATGCCATTGGCCTTCCTGGCTGTGAGAGCGCACTGCCGGCTCATGGCCAGCTTTTCGTCAATCACAACGCCCAAGTCCTTCTCCGCAGGGCTGCTCTCAAGGAGTTCTTCTCCCAGTCTGTACACACACCTGGGATTGCCCCGACCCACGTGCAACACCTTGCACTTGGCCTGGTTGAACCTCATCAGGTTCTCGTGGGCCCACTTTTCCAGCCTGGCCAGGTCCCTCTGGATGGCATCCCTTCCTTCAGGGGCATCAACTGCACCACTCAGCTTGCTGTCATCAGCAAACATGCTGAGGGTGCACTCGATCCCACAGTCTAAGTCGTCAATAAAGATGCTGAAGAGCCCCGGTCCCAAGACGGACCCCTGGGGGACACCGCTCATAACCGGCCTCCACCTGGACGTAGAGCCATTGACTACAACCCTTTGGCTGTGACCATCCAGCCAGTTCTTTATCCAATGAACAGTCCACCCACCAAACCCATATCTCTCCAGTTTAGAGATAAGGATATGGTGCGGGACCATGTCAAAGGCCTTGCATAATTCCAGGTTGACAACATCCGTCACCCTCCCTTGGTCCACCGATGCCGTCACTCCATCATAGAAGGCCACCAGATTGGTCAGGCATGACCTGCCCTTGGTGAAGTCGTGCGGGCTGTCTCGAATCACCTCCCCATCTCACATGTGCCTTAGCATCTCCTCCAGGAGGATCCGCTCCATGATCTTCCCAGGCACAGACGTCAGGCTCACCAGCCTGTAGTTCCCCAGGTCTTCCTTTCTCCCTTTCTTAAAAATGGGAGTGATGTTTCCCTTTGTCCAGTCACCGGGGACCTCGCCTGACAGCCACGACTTTTCAAATATGATGGAGAGTGGCTCGGCAGCCACATCAGCCAACTCCTTCAAGACCCTGGGATGCATCCCGTCCGGCCCCATAGACTTGTAGACATTCAGTCCCACAAAGGTGGTCTCGGACTTGCTCCGCTCTTACACAGGGAAGGAGTTTGCCTCCCCTATCCCACTTGGATTTTCAGGGACATGAGAGATTTGAGCAGCCTGACAAGCAGTGAAGACTGAAGCAAAGAACTCGTTAAGCACCTCAGCATTCTCCACATCAGAGGAGGCCAGTTCTCCCTCTCCATTCATTAGAGGGGGAACACTCTCCTTCACCTGCCTCTTCTTCTCCATGTAGCTAAAGCAACCCTTCTTGTTGTTTTTTACATCCCTCGCCAAGCTTAATTCTACCTGTGCCTTGGCCTTCCTGATCCCATCCCTACATACCTTGACAACACCTCTGTAATCCTCCCAGGCCACCCATCCCTGCTTCCACTGCCTTCTTTTCCCTCCACTTGACCAGCAGGTCCTTGCTCAGACACACTGGTTTCCTGCCTCCCCTGCCTGATTTCTTATTCCAGGGGATAGAGAGTTCTTGTGCTCTCACAAAGATGTTCTTAAAGTGCTGCCAGCTCTGCTCCAATCCCTTGTCCCTAAGGACGGTTTCCCAGGAGACGTCTTCCAACAACTCCTTAAACAGCCTGAAGTTTGCTTTCCTGAAGTTCAGTGTCCTGACTCCACTCCTTGCCAGGCCCACGCTCCTCAGGATCACAAACTCCACCAGGGCACGGTCACTGCAGCCCAGGCTGCCTCCAATCTTCACCTCTTTGACCATCTCCGCCACATTGGTGAGCACTAGGTCCAGCAACACATCCCCTGTGGTCGGTCTGTCCAATACCTGAACCAGAAAGTTATGGTCGATGGACTCCAGCAGCCTCCTGGATCGGCTGCAACTTGCCATGTTATTCCTTGAGCTCCATGTCACTCCTTGAGCTCCAGCAGCTTGGGGCCGTGCCCACTCCCCTGCGGAGCCTGTTCCATGCCCACCACCCTCTGGGGCAGAACCTTTTCCTAGCCACCAGCCTGACCCTCCCCTGATGCAGCTCCATGCTGTGCCCTCGGGCCCTGTAGCTGTCCCCAGGGAGCAGAGCTCAGCATCTGCACCTCCGCTCCCCTGTGAGTGAGATGTAGGCCGCCATGAGGCCTCCCCTCAGCCTCCTCTGCTCTGGGCTGAACAAACTGAGGCGCCTCAGCCACTTCTTATACATCTTGCCCGCCAGACCCTTCACCATTTTCATAGCCCCCTTTGGACGCTCTCTAATAGTTTTATGTCCTTCTTACACTGTGGTGCCCAAACCTGCACCCAGAGCTCAAGGTGAGGCCACACCAGGCAGAGCAGAGGAGGACAATCCCTGCCCTTGCCCAGCTGGCAGGGCTGGGCTGATGCACCCCAGGGTACATTGGCCCTTTTGACTCTAGAGCACACTGCTGACCCATTCAACCTGCCATCAACCACAACCCCAAACCCTTTTCTGCAGGGCTGCTCTCCAGCCTCTCGTCCCCAATCTGTACATATATCCAGGTCCCAAGCACAGAATCTACTACTTGCTCCTGCTAAATTTCACACATTCCCCATGTTCAATGGGAAAATCAATTCTAATTTCTGTTGTTCTGCAATTCTTATGGCCCTGAAACAATTTATAATGCTATTATTCTATAACTGAGAATGAAACACAGTAAGGAATGCATTGCAGATGTCATCTTAAACAGCTATTGTATTTATTTTTCATACTGCATGAAAACCTGTGCTAATTTAGTCATGAATTAGTAAAGGCAACTATAGAACTGACTATGTATATTTTAGGTTTCCGATTATTCAGTATACTATGTGACACAAATGTGTTGGGCAGAAAGATACTAATTTTCCAGAAATATCTATAAAATGAATTTGTCACATCAGTGAGGTACAGCTAGTGCCTAAAATGAAGTGCTAAAAGCACCAAACAACCAACAAGGAAAACTGATCCACATTAAATAGTGGGAAAGGTATCCCAGCAGCTTTTTACTACCACAGTTAACTACATTTCACAGTTCCTACTGTGTGCACTTCAGTTACAGGTCTTTTGAAGCAACTCAGTCACCAGAGAAAAGTTTTCTATCTGATTTTGCATAAACAAATCAAACTACTTTTTTAAATGATTTGGTTATCTTCTTACATAATCTGGGAAGAGAAGAAACTTTTTTCCTCTTAGAGCAACCTCAACAGAATAATCTAAATATCAGAAATGTCAATCAACACTACTCAGTCAGAGTTTAGGAGCTTGCTGTTGTTTCTGATGTATACAATGAAATTGTGAAGAAACAGCTTTCATGAAATCTAAATGGGATATTTTGAAGACATAGCTGAACTCCCAGTCTTGTCACCACGTAATGAAAATACTCCTTCAGAACTATACATTTATAAAGCATAATGAATGTTCATGGAGGAAATTGTGTTTGTAGCCTTTTTATAGAGTTGAGAACAAGGCAGTATCATCAACATAATTTCAGAAAGTAATGCAGTAGGCAAGCCCAGACACAGTTCAGAAGTATATGCAAAAGATACATACAGTAGATAAAGACAGGACAAGTTAGGCAGAAATAAAAAGAAAATCCTGTTAACACTGCAAACAAACAACACTGCTGCAGTACAGCTCACATGCTACAGAAAGGTATGAGAAAATTGCTGCTGGGCACCCCTTGAAACCTTCTGCAGGCTCAAAACACCCAGTCCCCTCAGCGCTTAAGTGCTCTGATCTCCAAACATCTTGATGGCACTCTGCTAAACTCACTCCACCTACATATTTTCTGTACTGGGTGTCCAGTGTCCTAGATGCAGCTGAAAAAGGGCAGTAGTCTGACTGCTCCTTTTCCTGGGCATGCTCCTGTTCATGTAGGCCAGGATGCTGTTGGCCTTCTCTGCTGCCAGTACATGGTGGTGGCTCATGACCTGCTTGTGCTCACCAGGACCTTCCGGTACTTCTCAGCAGATCTTCTCCCCAGCCAGTTTCTTATTATTGCAAGGGTTTCTTCATTCACAGGAGCAGAACTTTGTATTTGCTGTTGTTGAATTCCCCAGAGCTCCCACTGGTAAGTTCCTCCAGCCTGTCTAGGTTCCTTTGAAGAGCAGCTCTGCACGTGCATAGCAGTTCTTGCCAAACTTCCCACCCTCCTTGTGCTCATGTTCTCCACGGCCTCCTCATAGCTTCAAGTTCTCACTTACATCTTCAGAAACCCCTCACGATTAATACCTACAATACTTTCAACAGCTCATTTTCTGCAGCAGCATTCTGGCCAAATTGAGCCATCCCTGCAGCTCCCCAGATCCTCATGTAGACCAGTTTTCAGAAGAGCTGCTCTTCCTCCAAACCACTGCTTTAAACTTTTACACATATCACAAGAACCATCTCCACCAGATGCAGTAGTAGTACAGTAGTAGTACATTAAAATGTACTCTTCCCCTCAAAACTCTTTCTTCCCCTAATTTTCAGGGGAAGGTAAGATTTGTGATTTACTTTAAAGATATTCTTGAAATAATCAACTCCACTGACCCTCTACTTCTGAACTGTTTTTTCTTCTTTTCATTAGAGTAGAGGAATGCGTAAATTTTAAAAGGCAGAAGTTTTTTCTCATTGTGGTGCTATACAAATGAATAAAAACAAGAACAAAACTGACCACGGAATCAATCCTTTTAACATGAACACATCTAAACTACACTAAAAACAAAAGCAGTTCAGCAAAAGTAACTAATACCAGAGAACTAAGAGTGTATGTTCAACAGTTCCATAGATGTTCAGTCATCAAATCAAGTACACACACAAGAGAAGAGAAGCTAGAAGCGCTTTGTTGAAACTGCAGTGCCACAGGCACAAGCTAAAACCCTAGTACAGGAGAAGATATCATAATACAAAGGCAAATTTAACTGCTTACAAACCTCTTAGGTTAATTAAATAGTATCTTTCTGTCCATAGAGTAGTGTGCTACATGGAATTTTTCAGCATTCAAAAGGCTCACCTTAAGATTTTTGAAGATATTTCCACTACTATCCCAGTGCAAACTGAGTTCCTTCACAGCTCTCCAGTAAAAATTCACTGTAAGCTATGACTGAAAACCAGCATTTAAAAAAGGTAAGGAGTAAACTAGGAGAAACATAAAGAAGTCACTATTTTGAAGTGAAGATTTTTTTCTACTGGTGTAACATGCAATATAGCACAGTTACGGCTGTTGAGGGAACCATATATTCAAAGTACAAAGTGTGAACTATCATGTTGCAATATAACAGTTAAATGTAATAAAAAGGGTAAGAAAATTAAAAGGAAAAAGACTCTGGTTATCATAGAATCACAGAATCGTAGGGCTTCGAATGGACCTCAGGAGATCATCTACTCCAACCCCCCTGCAAAAGCAGGTTCCCTACAGCAGGTCGCACAGGAAGGCGTCCAGGCGGGTCTTGAACACCTGCAGAGAAGGAGACTCCACAACCTCTCAGGGCAGCTTGTTCCAGTGCTCCGATACCCTCACAGTAAAGAAGTTTTTTGTTAGATTTGTATGGAATCTCCTGTGTTCCAGTTTTTGCCCATTGCCCTTTGTCCTGTCCCTGGGCACCATCAAACAGAGCCCGGCCATGTCCATTCTGCTCCTGCATTTCAGGTATTTACATACATTGATTAGATCCCCTCTTAGTCTCCTCTTCTCCAGGCTGAAGAGCCCCAGTTCTCTCAGCCTTTCCTCATACAGGAGATCTTCCAGACCCCTAATCATCTTTGTAGCCCTGCGCTGGACTCTCGCCAGAAGATCCCTGTCTTTCTTTACTGAGAAGCCCAGAACTGCACATAGTATTCCAGATGTGGCCTCACTAGGGCAGAGTAGAGACAGAGGATCACGTGCTCTTTCTAGAGTGCCCTAGGATCCCGTTGGCATTCTTGGCCACAAGGGCACATTGTTGGCTCACGTCCAACCTGTTGTCCACCAGGTCCTTCTCCTCAGAGCTCCTTTCCAGCAGGTCAGCTCCCAGCCTGTACAGGTGCATGCAGTTGCTCCTCCCCAGGTGCAGGACTCTGCACTTGCCCTTGTTGAACTTCATCAGGTTCCTCTCTGCCCAGCTCTCCAGCCTGTCCAGGTCTCACTGAATGGCAGCACAGCCTTCTGGGGTGTCAGCCACTCCTCTTAGCTCTGCATCATCAGCAAACCTGCTTGAGGGTGGACTCTACCCCTACGCCGACGTCATTGATGAAGATGTTGAACAAGACTGGACCCAGCACCAATCCCTGAGGAACACCGCTAGTTACAGGCCTCCAGCTAGATTCCATGCCACCAATCACAACCCTCTGGGCTCTGCCAGTCAGCCAGTTCTCAACCCACCTCACAGTGCACTCATCTATCAGATACCTTCTGAGCTTTGCTACAAGGATGTCACGAGAGAGAGTGTCGAAAACCTGACTGAAGTCAAGGTAGATAACATCCACTGTTCTCCCCTCATATACCCAGCTAGTGACAGCTTCATAGAAGGCTACCAGATTGGTCAAGCACGATTTTCCCCTAGTGAACCCATGCTGACTACTCCTGATAACCTTCCGATTGCTTGGAGATCCTCTCAAGAATAAGTTGTTCCATCACCTTTTCAGGGACAGAGGTGACGCTGACTGGTGTGTAGTTGCCTGGATCTTCCTTCTTGCCCTTTTTGAATGCCGGGGTGACACTAGCTATCCTGCACTCTTCAGGAACCTCTCCTGTTCTCCAAGACCTTTCAAAGATGATAGCAAGTGGCATAGCTACAATTCCACCAGCTCCTTCAGCACCTGTGGGTGTATCCCACTGGGGGCCATGCATTAATGAAGGCTGATTTTATCTAGACTCTCTCTGACCCTTTCCACCTCAACCAAGGGAGTCATTCCCCCTACAGAATCTCTCTCCTACCTCTAGCATCTGGGATTCCCAAGGGGCAGTTCTAGGTGTAAAGCAAAGAAAGCATACGGTACCTCTGCTTTCTCAGCACTCCCTGTTACCAAGGCACACACTTCATTCAGCAGTGGGCCTCCGATTTTCCTGGTATTCCTCTTGTTCAAGGCTGAAAAAGCCTTTTTTGTTGTCCTTGACCTCCTTAGTCAGAATAAGTTCTAAGCAGGCCTTAGCCTTCCTGGTCGCATCCCTGCAGGTCCTGAAGAATTCCTGTATTCCTCCCAGGTGGCTAGGCCCTTTTTCCACATTTCATAGGCCTTCTTCTTCCCTTTGGTTATGTATGTATAATACCAGTAAAGCATTATTTTCCTCTGAGAACACCTTTAAGAACCTCAGGGCAACAGGTTATAAACTAAGAATGCTAGTTGTAGTCATTAAAATAGAGATTAGAAAGAAATTAGAAATTAGAGATTAGAAAGAATTGGCAGCTCTTCTGAATACCTAAATGTTTATGATCTTCACTCCACGTGTCTTAATCATAGAGTCACAGAGTGGTTTGGGTTGGAAGGGACCTCAAAGATCATCTAGTTCCAACCCCCTGCCATGGGCAGGGACACCTCCCGCTAGACCAGGTTGCTCACAGCCCCATCCGGCCTGGCCTTGAACACTTCCAGGGAGGGGGCATCCACAACCTCTCTGGGCAACCCGTGCCAGTGTCTCACCACACTCACAGGAAATAATTTCTTCCTAATACCTAGCCTAAATCTCCCATTTTTTTTTAATGGATGAAGACCAGGTACCTGATGGATCTCTGAGAAGGATTCCAGTGACCCAGACCAAGCACAGATTGAGGAGTCGTCATTATAAAAGTGGCTGAGAAATAATATGAAAAGTGGAAAAAGTAGGAAAACATTATGATCGCAAGTCTGCAAAAATACAATACTAAGCAACTTCAGTCTATCACAATGTCAGTTTGAAATGACAGGCATGTAGAGCCATGGGTGCAGTTTAGTATTTCATATTCCTTCTCAATTTCAGAAGCTGTTGAGCTTATATAACTTGCAGTCCTTTTCAAGATTCGCATGAATACATAAATCCTCTGCTCAAGTCATTACATATCTCCTCCCAAACAGTTCTGAGTGATCCCCGAAGATGCTAAGCTACAAAATACGTGCCCAAAGTGAGAAACAAAAGGACATATATCACCTGAGACATTTTACAAGCAGACAAGGAAAAAATACATCTACATTTCCTAACTACCTATCCCAGAAGATGGGGGGGCAAGGGGGGAAGGAGAAAAAAAAACAGAAACAAACAAACAAAAAAAAAACCCTACCTTCTACTTCTTTTTTCTCTCTTTGTTATGCCAACTTCTTTTTGATTTGATAAAGCCTTAAAGTTTCTTGAGACATGAGACTCTAAATGCCATCCTCCCGTAGATGACAAAACAAGCAGTTCTTTCCCTGAGTTTAACTCCATGCTCCAAACAAAATGAAAGGACAGTAATACTGTAATCTTTACAAAAGTATTTTTCATAGGTAGTGACATTCTTCAGATTCAAGAGATTAAGTGCATCCATGTTGGTGGTGCACAAATTGCACCAGTGCTTTTTCCTTGGCTATAGCTAGAGGTGCCATTTGTCCCACATCCCCTGTTCCATGCTCAAACAAGGCAGAACCTCCTACACAATCTAAAGCTTTCCTCATCCAAATACCCCTGCAGGTGGAGGAACTAACTACAGGAATACACAGCAAAGTGGTCAATTTCCAGGACAGGAGTCACCTCAGAACTCCAACTGCTAGCCAACACTTTTATATTCTGAAGTGCTCCATAAACACATAAAATATGGACAACTCCCAGCAGTACTTCATTTCCCCACGCGTCCCTTTTGCAATGTTTTCCTTTTGTTCAGATGTTTATTACAGCCAGCAGTTGAAGGATTTTAATGAAATAGTTTCATAAAAAACTAACACAACCTTGTTCAATCGGTTCACTTAAAGCAAATTATATCTTCATACTTTGTTCTACAGAGACGTAAAGCTAAATAGCACATTCTTCTAAGCTGAAATTCATAACAAATGAATATCTACAGAATGCCAGTAATTCTAGTCATACTAATTTTCCATTTAAAAAAAATGCTAGAAACAGAACAGCCAAGAAATGCATCTAAAATGACCAAGGAGTTCTATTCTCATTGATTAACACGGATTGATTTTGATTCCTATGAATTGAAAATTCTCAGCAGCTGAATCTATCTGGAAGAAAAGAAATAGACTCATTGCTTTTCAAAAAATACCTTTCAAAATTAGTAAGAAATAAAGTCTTAGTAAATTATTCTTAATAGATATTTTCATTAGTAGATATTTCATTCTATTACATTAATAAAATAGAGACGTGTTTAGTAATAGCATGTTAGTAATCAGCTTTGCAACAGAGATAACAATTCTAGAAAGAGGCTAGATCAGATGCTCAGTACTTTTTTTTTTATGTATTTCCTGTGCACATGGTATTTGCCTTCATCTGTATTTCACAGCTGTCCAAACACTTCAGAGACACAGTATTATCTACTCTGCAATTTACAGAAAAGCATGAACCTGCATGTGTCTGCTGGTCCTAGCACTAAGAAGTTAGTTCTCTCCATTCTACCATGGGAATATAGATGCAACCTACATACTTTTGTCTACTGCTGGCAAACGGAAGTTCTTAACCCAGAACTTCACCTCTTCACTACTAGATCAACGGTGAAATCTTTTAATATTTTACGTTTTGAATTTTGCCTCTCGGCACCTAAGTCAGTTTCTTATACAAGCCAACCAACCACAGCAACAAAATAAAAATAAAAACAAGTGATCTTTCAGAAATAAGAGGAATCTGCTTAAGAACACCAACAAGAAATGACAACCACAATTCAGAAAAGTCTTTCTCCCTCCCTTTGCACGTATTTATCTTATTACAACAAAACAGAGAATTTGGAATCTATCGTTTCTAAATACTGCAATAATTTCTCTTTGTGATGTGATACCTTACAGAAAAGCATAAAACAAGGGGTTTCACAATCTAAATGTGTTCCTAGTATTATAAAAATGATGAAAATGACACAAGGAAATATTACATATCAAGAAAAAAAGGCTAATTTGTACCCAGAAAAGGCAAAAGTGAGAAGTATTATAATCTGGGAAAAATGTCAGGGAAATAACTACATGAATAAAACCTCTTCCACATGGTGAATTACTCAAATGGTGATGTTAAAACTTCAAAGTGTAAAATTTAATTATAATGCTGGAAGACCACCAAAAAAAAACAAAAGTCTCTAACTACTCCAAAAAATTCTTCTATTCTTTTGAAGATAAAGCTTCAAAGTCCTATTGTAAAATTTAAATAATGAAATATCTCCAATTCCTTATGAGCACTAAGCAATATACTTCAAAACTAATTTTGTAATTGAAGTGTTTGAAACAAACATCCTAGAAGCAAAAATTTCCTTTAATTAATACACAGAACAATATTATGATGTTCAAGAAAGACTTTCCTGTGAAAGTTTATATGAGTAGTCAATGTGAAACTGGCAGTAAACTAACATTTTATGCTCAAAGGAAGGAAAAGGAAAGTTTAGGGCTTTTCCCAGTTCTACCTTTGCAAGAACAGTCTGTGACAATTCATGATTGTTTAAGTTTACTGACTGCTTTAGGGTTAAACCGCATTTAAAATACAAATCCAGAATATAATATTTGCATTCCATCCAGGGAGCTGAATACTTGTATTTTTGCCTCTTAATGCAGGCTGTTACTACAAACCACACACAGACTTGTATTTACACCTGTGAAAATCTGGGTAGTTTCAGGTCAGAAAAGGCCGTGTGGATGTGTAATGGAGACAAGAACATCTAAATCCCCTACTTTCTGGTGGATAACTTAAAGAGATGAAAAGCTTCCACAAATGGCACAAAGTGAAAGATACTTGTGCAGTAAATGAAGACAAAGCTACTGTCTTGATTCCAGGCAGTAAGAAGCAGAAGTCCACCATACATGGAAACCAATCTATGTATAACGCTAAAAATAAAAAAAGAAAAAAAGGAAAAAAAAAAAGATTTTAATATCCACTGATGCATTCTTACCAAGCTTCAGGCAACAAGAAAGCATATTCATGTGGTGAAGTAGTCTCTGGGAAATTGGAGAGAATTGCCTGTCTGTGTGGAAGCAAAGCTGATCCATGGAAAGTAAACAAGATTTCCAAGGCTCTGACATTGCTTTCCTAAAGAGGAAAACAATACATTGTGGAAGACTGATACAGACTGAAACTGAACAAGTAATGGAAGTTTAGGTCATGTAACAAACATTTAACTTCAAGATCTTCAGCAAAAAAGCAAATTAGCTCAGGGTCATTGGATTTATTTATAATCAAATAAATATATCCCCCATCTCAAATTTCCATTGAGATTCAACTAAGTTCAATGGAAAAAATACGCATCTAAGTGAAAGAAGCAAAAACAAAATTATAATTAAAAAAAATCTAGCAAAATATTAATACCCGAGCATAAGTTCTTGCTGAAAGCACAATATTCTGACTTCTGAACTTCTTGAAGAATTCACCATCATAGTGCTGTTCAGCTGCATGAGGACCTCCCAGGATTTCCTTAGAAAAAAAAAAAAAAGGTCCAATTTTTATACAAGTCAAACAAACACATCCAGAAAGTATATTTCTTTATCATACAATGACTAAGCACGAGTTACACCTGGCAAAAACACAGTGGGGGGGTTACTTTCTCATTTTGTTTTTTGGTTGTATTTTTTGTTGTTGGTAGTGGTGGTAGTAGTGGGTTTTAAAATTTATCTCAGTATGAAAAAAGATATATTTTTGACTGGTAAGTTAAGACAGTTCTCCACTCTATTCTAATTAAGGTTTAGACAACATTAGTTAGTTGTAAAAATCAACTTGAATACTATCAACCGCAAAGTTTAAAAAAAAAAAAAGAACAAAATACAGCTTTCCATTCCAAAAAGTTTCATTTCTTCTACTTATAGAAGAAAAACAGATGATTTGTTACAGAACTCAAATAGAAGTTTTTAAACAGATTGACTGAGGTAGTTTCAAGGCAATAGTGATACTGCACGAATTCCACATCACATTTGTTGGGTATCATTTCCTATACTCAAAATTGTTCAGTTATTCAAGATGCATCAGATTTCCCCTGACATTTTACTTTAATGCCATACTCATGTGCAAATGCCAAGTCCTCTTAATACCAGCTAACATACACTTTAAACTATACGTGACTATTCCTGGAAAAAAAGGGAAAGTAGGTTGTGTTTTGCTGGTAAACACCACAGTATGTTCAAAGCAGACTTCTGCCCAGCTACGCCTCCCAAAGCTAAAAACTAGACGCTTGCAACCTTGAGGCAGGATAAATATGGCAGCTTCAACAGAAAACAGCTTACATTTCTCAAGTGAGAGACTGTTATATTTCAAGAAGACTATAAGCATTAATTCTACCATATTAAAAAAAAATGATGATATGACAAAAAAGTTACAGGAGTATCTGTGTAACAAGGACTCAAAAGAACTTAAGCTAGTTACCAAGCTTCCTCACCTCGTACGTTTCAAGGCGATCAAGGTAAGTTAACAGCTTCAGCCTGCTTCGGCAGAGTTCTTTTTGTTCCAGCGTCAGCCTATTTCCAAACAGGAATTTTCACATTTACAGTTAACACTGTGCATCATACGTATATGAAGACAACAGTTACACATCTGAGTGACCATAATATATTCAGAAATTAAGTAAACTGAGAACTTGGCACAATATAACACCAATCACTACTTTTCTGTTAGGAATAACATACATGAGACTAACTACGTTCTTGCAACATTGTAGTTATCATAAGCCTGAATAAAACGTGGTTAACATTGCATTTACTTTGAGAAGTTTACTGATAACAGCAGTTCTTGATGCTTCCTGGCCTCTTTTTCCTTTTTAGTGCCTTTTTTTTCATCTGGTGACAGAAAGCATTCGTAGGGAATTCCAATGTCCACCTCCCCTGGTAAGATAAATCTGGAGGACAAAAACAACAACCAGATCAATGCTGATACAAACAAACAAAGAAACAAAAATATATAAGAACTAATTATTGAATAAGTATATCAACAGAGTTTTCTAGCTAAGTCTTAACTAAAAATCTAAACTTCCATAGAAAAATATAATATTTAATTTTGCTATTCTAAGGAGCAGATGCAGCACAAATCAAAAAAAAAAAAAGGCATTAATTTTTTTATGGAGGATGTGGAAGAGGTAAGAACAACTATGATGACTGTTAAATGCTTCTAAATTCCACAGGCAGTAGTGGAACTGGCAGTGTTTCTACAGCATATGATAGTAAGATGTCTGGATGAAGAAAGAACATCCTGTTCCACCACCAGAAACAGAATGCCAAAGGGAATGGTCTCTGCATGCATTTTTGACCCACATGAACAATTGAACTTCATTACAACTAAGACATACAATAAAACGTCTTTATAGGAGTAGCAGCAGCTACCAGAAGAGCCAGAAGAAACAGAATCTCACAGAAAAATAGTGACGTCAGAAGTTCTCCATAAAGGAAATGGTAACAAACATCCAGAGAAGATGAAAAATTCACTACAAAAGTACTTTGCCGAATGTAAAATGCAAACAGGTAGCTTGTGGACATCTTTATAATACTTTGATTCATAGCATTGTAACTATTTCTATGCTCTGCAAAAGCATCTTAATATTTTCATTAGTAGTTGATTTGAAAAGAAATTAAAAAGAAAACACTCTTCCCAAACCTGCCACCATCTTCTCCTTTTCCTATGGCCACAAGAGCCTCCAGGTCTGTGCCTTTCAAGCCATACTGAAGCAACTTCTTAGCAGCATCCACATTCTCTGGAACTCTTTCCAAGCATTCGTGAAGAACCCATGCGCGCTTCTTAATTTTGCTCTATCCAAGCACAAGAGCACAGAATCATTAACATCAGTGAAAGACCTCTAAGATCAAGTTCAACCGTCAACTCAACACCACTGTGCCCACTAAACCATGTCCCCAAGTGCCACATCTACACTTCAATACCTTCAGGGAAGGAGACTCCATCACCTTGCTCGGCAGCCTGTTCCAACACCTGACCACTCTCAGAGAAGAAGTTTCTCCTAACATCCAACCTGAACCTCCCCCGGCACAATTTAAGGCCTTCTCTTACCACTAGTTACCTGGGAGAACAGGTCGACCCCCACCCCACTAAAATCTCCTTTCAGGTAATTGAAGAGAGCAATAAGGTCTCCCCTGAGCCTCCTCTTCTACAGACTAAACAACCCCAGTTTCCTCAGCCACTCCTCATAAGCCTTGTGCTCCAGGCCCTTCATCAGCTTTGTCGCCCTTCTTTGGACATGCTCCAGGGCCTCGATGTCCTTCTTGCAGTGAGAGGCCCAAAACCAAACACAGCACTCGACATGTGGCCTCACCAGTGCCAAGTACAGGGGGACAATCACCTCCCTAGTCCTGCTGGCCACACTATTTCTGATACAAGTCAGGATGCCGTTGGCCTTCTTGGCCACCTGGGCACACTGCTGGCTCATATTCATCCGGCTGTCAACTAGCACCCCCAGGTCCCTTTCCTATGCACAGCTTTTCTGCCACTCTGCCCCAAGCCTGTAGCACTGCTTGGGGTTATTGTGACCAAAGTGCAGGACCTGACACTTAGTCTTGTTGAACCTCATGCAATTGGCCTCAGCCCATCTATCTAGCCTGTCCAGATCCCTCTGTAGAGCCTTCCTTCCCTCAGGCAGATCAACACTTCCCCCCAAATTGGTGTCATCTGCAAGCTTACTGAGGGTGCACTCAATGCCCTTATCCAGATCATCAATAAAGATGTCAACCAGGACCAGCCCCAGCACTGAACCCTGGGTAATACCACTCGTGATCGGTCGCCAGCTGGATTTAACTCCATTCGACTTTAACTTTCTGTGCCTGGCCATCTAGCCAGTTTTTTACCCAGCGTTATTTGTTTCAATCCCAAGCAGTGAAACCAGAGATGCTAAAGCCTTCTAGCTTGTTTCTGTCACTTAAAAAAGTGTCAGTTTAGTCTGATGGTTGTCAATGTGAACCAAAGAAACAGATGAGGAAAATACCCCACACATTTTGTACTGTTAACATAATGAAGCTAAGTCTCCTTGCAGCGCTCTTCTCGTGACTTTGTTGACTAGTAAAAGAGATGACTGATTCCCTCCAGCAGAAAGATAAACTGCATTCTGAAGGTAATAAATATTCACAGGATATAGACCAGCAATAGAACGAGAAGCAAAGAATGCAAAAGGTGTAATTCCCTCAGAGTTGACATGGTAGAAGAAGGCATAAACGCCAAACGATTTAGCAGACTATTCACAACAACAGAAATAGTAATTATCACTTCTATACTCTAATTAATATCTCTCCTGATTAGACTATATGAAATGTGATGTTTTGGGGCTAAAGATACAATTATTATACATTTAGTGTATTCCACAACAGAACTGTAGTCATTTTCTTTATAAATCTCTTCACACACCTATGGGATTCTGTGACAAGACAGGAAAAAGTGACGCCACAAAACATTATTGGCTTTATCTGCCAATCTTCATTTGAAATTACATACAAATATGGAGATTGACCTTCAGTTAATATACGACTTGAAAAAAAAAAAGGAAAATTAGTTTATGTTTATCTTGATCTCCTGGAAGATTTTACACCGTTGCACCATTACGTTGTGCATCTTTGACAATGCATGTCTGCTGAGGTAGGTAACTTTCTTCCAACCCAAACCAAAAAAAAAAAAAAAAAAAAAAGTTGGATTCTACCAAAGAGCTTCAGTTACAGGTTGGATTTAATGTAAGTTTCATTATTCAACCTTTGCAATAACTATGGATAGCATCTTAACCATCTCAACCTTTCCATATAACTTTCTAAAATACCTGAAAGTTATTTAAAGGTATTATATTTCCAATTATTATTCATTTGCCATGAAACAATCTACTGCTGCGTGTGGAGAAGAGATTACACCAGAGAAAGTACATTGCTATTAACTTAAATTAGAAGATACCCCAAAGGAAAGATTTTCATAAACTTCTACGGTCTCTGGATCAGGCCTTCAGTTAAATTAACAAGATCACTCTCTTACCTGACACACAACTGAATTTGCAGGACAACTCTCCAAATTGTCACCAATTTACGTTGCACAAATTAGAACACAATTGAGAGTCCAATTTCTGTGAAGATAACACAGCCACTCTGAAAAGAATGGCTAAAAGTCACAAGAACAACTCACCAAATAGTCTTGAATTGAAGCAACATTAACAGCCGACTTCCTCCACTGTCTTTGATACACAAGATCAGAATCAAGGCCATATGCTTGAGCCAAAGACAGAGCTTCCTCATATTCTTCATTATCAATCTAAAAAGCAAACACATGAAAATGAAAGTCCACATCAAACAATCAATTATTAGTTCTCTGTTGAAATAGGTGGATGGATAATTACAATGGCTTGCTTAAACAGGTGGTAAAGCCAATGGCTTGTAAGGTAAGAATATATAAAACTCAGGGCTGACAGAGACTTCTAGAAAAACACAAAGTTCTCCTCAACAGAAAAGGAAGAAGCTATTTAGGCAAGCAGTACGACATTAGCACCCCCTGGAAACCCCAACAGCTATCTGCTTGGCTGCTTTACCAACAACTGAAGTGTCCTAAACAAAGCACTGCCTGGAGCAACCTTCAAAATGAAGATGCATCTCTTCTTTGATAAAAGTGAGTCAAAAGGCTACTTTGTATGTATGGCATGTCTCAAAAAATATGCATATAAGTTAACTCATTCCCAGGACAATAACAAGCTAAACTAATTTAGTTCAATATTTCAGCCTAGTCTTCCATTATTTGTAAACACTCAAATGAGTGCAAGGAGCCTGGCCAGGCTAAGGACGTATGCTGATCCGCAAACATCTTCTCATCTGAATTATTATAATGCATTTCAACAATGACCACTTACATTGGGTAACACAGCCAATTGACAACTATGAGATTCTCAGAAGTATGTGCATAAATCCTATTGTTAATATAGCAAGTGTTCAAAAAAAGGACGTCTAAATAAAGCTAATTATCAGAGATGCAACCTTCCATTCTGTACTCACTTTTCTCTGGTAAAGTTCCTCTGGAGTTGTGGACCTCAAGCTAACAAGGCGGAAATTCTTTGTAATGGTACGTGGACGTTTCCGTGGCGGAGCAAACCGTTCCATTTCTGTCACAAAGTACAGGCCTTGCTTCAGGTAGCCGAAGTATCTGTCCTTAGCTGAATTTTCATCATCTGAATCAGAGTCGTCTTCTCCCTCATCTTCATCACCAGATCTACTCTCCAAGCGTAATCTTTTTGGAACAAGTTTTATCTCACACTGCACAGAAAACAATTCTTAATGGTACAACACAAAGCTTCCACCTAGTATATCTCATGTAGCCTGTTGACAATGCAGTACATCTCCACTTCCAGTACTTTGTATTTCAGAATCAACATTCTTCCTCCTTTAAACACTTTATTTCTCAGCTTGATTAATGATCTTCACAAGCTCTGACTGGGTCTGTCTCTGAGATTTGAGGCTTCATCCCTTACTCACTCAAGCAAGGGCAAAGGCTTCTTAATAGCAATCCACTGTTACAGCAGATACACTCAGTCCTACACCACCCCAGGCAGTACAGAACTATGGAGATATATTTAATCTCAGTACAGTTATACAGCTTACTGCAGAGCATAACAATGTTTTTCAGCTAGTAGCTAAGCAAAGCATGCATTTCTGTTCAAGGCGAATGTATTCCCAGACTGCTCTTTCCTAGGCTGAAATATGCCAGTCACTAGCTTTATCCAATTTCTAGAATAACAAATCTTTCCAAAAACACACATCTTTGTTACACACTGATATATTCTGATAAATATTAGAGGTTTAAGATGTTTAAGTACTATTTCAGTGCAAGTCTTCTTATTTTCAAAGAAAATTCCTGGTTAACTTCATTACTAAAGTTATGTTCTACTCCTGTCTGGAATCCTACTGAGGATGAACAAAAAATAGATCCCTTGCATGGCTTGGTCTTAACATCAATTTGTTCCTTGTTTCTCTTAAATATACTCCCTCTGTAAGAGGCATTTGTTTCAAAATAAAAGAAGAGTGC
>VXAV01011198.1:47771-60584 GCA_013399715.1 Alectura lathami | reverse complement strand
TAATTCCTGTTATTTGTGGCATATCTCTCTATCCATTATCACGTCTAGCTTTCCAAATAAGGCACCACTCCCTGCATTTAAAACAATATATGACAGGACAGGAATTTGAGTTTCCCCCTACTCTCAAAGAATGATAAAAATTGCAACTTGAGCTTATGAAATAAACTGAATGACCACAACAAGTATGAATAAATGGAAGTCTAGTAATTGGTACAAAAGCTATTACGCCTTTAACTGAAGAATCAAGCACGAACAGTTATTTCCATTTTGTTTTCTAAAGCCACACTACCAACTATAATGCACATGCAGTAATTTCATGATGCACACTAGCTTACATTTGAAAAAAAAAAAAAAAAACCTATGAGGCACACTCTTAAGCTTATTGCTGATTACAACTAAAATGTATTAATTTTCTCTTGAAGGCATCTGATCTTATTAACAAGCAGTTTTAGACTCAACTGATGATCACTTTGACAAAAGAATTTAGAACAGAGGTCTACATTTGTTTGGAAGCATCATGTTATTGAACAATCCTTCCAAAACGAAAGTATCTGCAAAAAAGGCATAGATTGAAAAAGCTGAAGTTGAGCCTGGAGAACACGCCTCCCCTGATCTTCAAAGCCTGCGTTACTCTTGAAATAGTCTGCCACCTAGTGGCTGAAGGTCATATAGCAACCATCTGCCATGTGAATGTATTTCAACACAAATAAAGAAAGAAAATTTCACCTCACTAAGAAAAACCACTGCTAGAACGCTGCTAAATAGCAAACAGTAATTTAATATTATTGTACAAAAACATGTGAACCAATTTTAGCTACCCAGACAAAGGAACAGTAGCTGGTATAGAAGTGAAGAAGCCCTCTGTGTATTTTATGACTCAACACCCAATTTAAATAAATTTCTTCACAGTTTACTCTTCAGGGCACTAGAATGAGTATTGACTTAATGGATATGTACAATATGAGATGAGTATTTCTAGTAGACTAAAACTGATTACTGAGGAAAAGTGTCCTTTGAAAAGAGAAAACTCACAGACTACGTCACACACTAACTTAATCCATTAATTTCTCTTATTTCCCCTCTCCCCCGCATCTCCCTCCTGCTACCTTCCCATGCTTCCCACAATTTTATTGCTCAAGACTGACATCCTGCCACTGACCAAGGAAGGTAAGGATCATCCTCAACTCATACAAAAGCCATCCTTTAGACAAGACATACAGTTCTTCTGAGGAACTGCAGTTGAAAATAAGGAAGCAGCAAGTCTCTAAATATAGCATGAGTCTCAAAACAAAAACAAAACAAAAAAACACTTTCAACTGAAATGTGGCGCACCATCTTCTAACAGCTAACAAGTTTTAGGACAAAATATTTGGTCTACTCTCTTGTGCATAATGTAGGCCGTGTCCATTTTAGCTGGCCAAGAATGTTTGGGTACTCACATCTGAGCACACAGTCTACCATCAGTGAACACAAAATTGTATCTTACAACTCTGGAAGTTGTTGGCAAAAAACAATTATGGCAAAAGAAAATTGACAAACACCATAGATCATTATGCATGAAGTGATAAGTTTCCTAACTTAAAAAAAAAAAAAAAAAATCACTGGAAGCAAGTTTCACATGCATCTCTCCCGCAGCCTGACTACGGGGAAAAAAATTAAACCAGTAAATAAAAACTTCATGAGATCACTACAACACAGCCATCAGTTCCTAATAGCCAAAAGACAGCAGGTATAACCCTCTAGAAAATTAATTTATCAGTAGTCTTGTCCATCCACAGGCATCTACATTCCTCTATAAGCATCTACTTCCGCCGCAACACGCCAGAGTTAAAAATTTCAGCAACAGCAGTGACTAAAATTCAATTACAATTGACTGCACTGTGCCAGAGGTGACTCAGAGACAAACTGTAGCACAAAGACCAAGAGAAGAATTGTCAATAATAGTGACAGCACTAGCTCCAAAACTGCCTGAACTAGCTCTCAAAAACTCCATCAAGATAAATCTTTTCAAAGAAATTTTGCAAAAACTGTCACATAAAGTGCAACATATTTATAATTCAAAAGTATCTTTTAGGATAAACGAAACTAGTGACAGCTGGAATTAAGATGTCATATCAGTTTAGACACACACAAAACACACAACCTCAAGACAAAAAGCCTTCTCCCAGGACTGCAGAGAAATTCATCATGGCAGCAGGTACTTAAAATTTTAAAAAGCTTTTCAGAGAGCTAAATGCAACAGCAGAGGCAGAAACTATGAAGATGAATAACACAACTGGCATCTAAAGAAAATGAAAGGCACTCCTGAGGGGCTCAGCAAAGATCAGGTCTTGTTTACCAATTATTTTTTCGGAACGAGACAGGAGATGACTCCAAAATAACAACAGTTGACAGCCTGGGAAAAGCAACATGAGAGGGTTGGGTTTTTTTGTTAACTTTTTATTTTTAAAAAGTCAGTCCCAATCTGAAGAAAACAATTCCCCCACCCCCCAAAATGTGAAGAACTACTTTTCTATCCAAATACTTGGGTTCTTAAATTACACTAGACCAGCTATAAGCATATGCCACTTCAGATGGACCATGAAGCGATGTCAAGTAGCGAGTCTCTGGAAGGGAACATTCTGTCTATCATGCTGTTACTGACAAACCTGGATAAGTGGCTGATATACCAGATGACCGTGGTATCACTCAGAGGTACCTCAATAGGCTGGAGACCTGGGCCAGGAGAAACCTCAGGAAGTTCAATAAAGAGACCTGTGCCTTGGGAGGAACAGCCACATCACCAATGTTAACTGAAGGAGACAGAACATGTGGAAGGCAGCCTTGCAAAAGAGGATCTGGGGAGTCCTGATGGACACAAGGTGACCACAAGCCACCAGTGTGCCCTTGCAGCAAAAGGCGGCCAAATGCATCTTGGACTGCATGAGGAAAAGCGTTGTCAGCAGGCTGAGGGAGGTGAGCCTTCCAGTCTGCTCAGCATAGGTGAGCCACATCTGGACTGACTGATCCAACTTTAGCATCTCAAGTGTAGGAGATACGGACACGATACTGGAGTAAGTCCAGCAAAGGGCCATGAAAATGAAGGGCTTGGAGCATCTGCTATTCCAGGAAAGGCCAAGAGAGATATGACTGTTCAGCCTGAAAGAGAGAAAGCTCAGGGTACATCCTATGAATCAGTATCTTGAGGGGAAGGAGAGTGGGAAGCGTTGCCCCAGGCAACCTGCTCTAGCTGACCCTGCTGGAAGGGGAATGGACTAGATGATCAGTTCATTTCATCTCAAAGAGGTGGCTGCCCTTACAGTATCTCAACTGTACTCTGTTTTCAAGGGCTTTATAAAGTTGAGCTAAAGGTAACTAGTATACCTCTGGTGTCAAGGACAGCAAGGCCAAGAAAAGCCCAAGAAAAAACTTCTACACAACTCTTCACTCATCAGTTTTGGTACAATACAAGCAATGTTTAAACTGATTCCAAAACCTTCATCACACATTTTAGGCTCTAACATCAGACATCTTTTATAGCAATTGCAGATAACCCTGCGGTTAGGAATTCAGCTCTAGATTAAGATACACAAAATAAGCAAACTGTTGAATTGTAGGCCTACAGAGAGCTCACACTGAAGCAGACATTTAAGTTTTATCAAGTAAAGAGCATCATTAATTCCATCATTTATGAAGGCTGGACTGAAAAAAAATGCAAAAATTCAGGCATCTAAATTAAGATATCTAACACTTCAACAGTAGTGAAACTCAAGATTATACTTTTTCTCCACAGCTATTGTTTCAAGTTTTCCTACAGCTTCAGATACAATCCCTACTGAAAGATTCCTTTCACAATTATCATATATAAATTGGAAAAGTTTAAGCATATTAAGTATCTGTTTGCTATTTATTGCAATTTAATAGGTAACCACCAAATACATAGTAAAACAGAGCGCAGTAAGTCAAGGCCTATCAGCTAGTGCAGTTTTACAGGTCTGTCTGCATACCTGAAACGAAATGAAATGCAAGAAAGCACAAAATGACAAAGTTGAACTTAAGCGATCAAAGCTCACTTCATTGAAAATGGAAACTTTGAAGTGTTCATATCCATCTACAATTTTCTTCAATGCACAATTTAAGACAACTGTCTCCCTTCAACTCCTGCATTTTCAATAAAATGACAGCTTAATTTCAGCAAGAGAATCTGCTGATGAATTTAAGAGTTCTCTAATGTCAAATTTTGACTTTCCTAGACACACGCATGCACGTGCACCTACACACACAGAAAGGCTGAGGTTAGAAGGGACCTCTGGAGTTCATCAGCTCAACCACCCTGCTCAAGCAGGGTCACCTAGAGCACACTGCACAGGACTGCATTCCGGAAGGTTTTGAGTTATCTCCAGAGAATGAGACTCCACAACCTCTCTCAGTAACCTGCTCCAGTGCTCTGTCATCCTCAGAGTAAAGAAGTTTTCCTCATGTTCTGACGGAACTTCCTCTATTTAAGTTTGTGCCTGCTGCCTCTTATCACATCACTGGGCACAACTGAAAAGAATTTGCGCCATCCTCTTTTGACACTCTCCCTTAAGGTATTTGTATACACCATCAAGATCCCCTCTCAGTCTTCTTTTCTCAGACTAAACAGGCCCAGCTCTCTCAGCCCCTCCTCATGAGATGCTCCAGGCCCCTAATCATCTTTGTAGCCCTTGTCTCTTTTGTACTGGGGAGCCCAGCACTGGACACAGCACTCCAGATGCAGCCTCACCAGGGCTGAGTAGACAGGGAGGATCACCCCCCTCAACCTGCCAGCAATGGCCTTCTTGGCCACAACGGCATATTGCTGGCTCATAGTTAACTTATTGTCCACCAGGACCCCCAGGTCCTTTTCCACGGAGCTGCTTTCCAGCAGGCCAGTCATCTATCTGTACTGGTACAGAGGGTTATTCCTCCCTAGACGGAGGACCCTGCACTTACTTTGTTTGAACTCCTAATGGCTCCTCTCCACCCAACTCTCCAGACTGTCTCGGTCTCTCTGAACAGCAGCACAGCCTTCTGGTTCATCAGCCTCCCAGTTAGCTATCAACAGCCATCTTGCTGAGGGTGCACTCTGTCCCTTCAACCAGGTCATCCAGGCCCCCTGGGGGACACCACTAGCTACAGGCCTCCAGCTAGACTCTGTGCCGCTGATCACAACCCTCTGAGCTCTGCCAGTAAGTCAGTTCTCAATCCATCTCACTGTCCACTCAGCTAACCACACTTCTTGAACTTACATACAAGGAAGTTATGGGAGATAGTGCCAAAAAATTTGCTGTAGTCAAGGTGGACAACACCCACTGCTCTCATCTACCCATTCAGTCACTCCATCATAGAAGGCTATCAGACCGTGGGCCATAGCCTTCCTCATCACATCCCTTCATACTTTGACGATGTTCTTATATTCCTCCCAAATGGCCTCTTCCTCTTTCCACATTCTGTATACTTCCTTCTTCTGTTGAGTTTTGCAAGAAGCATCTTGCTCATCCATGCAGCTCTACTCATCCTTTGCTTGACTTCTTACTCATAGGGAATATGAGCACTCAGAGTAAATTCAAAAACGAAAGAAATTGTCTGCATGAAGGGCAATATGCAAGTTCTTTCTGCTTTCAATTCACAATTGTACATTCTTTCAAGTATAAATTTTTCAACTTTATTAAGCAAGTCAACTAACTGCACATACCAGGAGATACTATGATTATAGAGGATTCCACCTCAGTATTTTCATTTTCTTGAAATAAGTCATAATATTTCCTGGCAAAAACAAGTAATTCCTGAATGCATATTACATTCACATTACAGAAAGTTATTGATTCTTTTCATGTCAGGAATCAGCATTTCTCCTCATAGAAAATTTGGAATAAAGGGAAAATAATATGCCGACCATAAATATAAATAAACTTTAATTCCTAATACTCTGAATAAACTGTTCTAAGAAAAAAAAAAAAACAATACTGTCTCTTTCTCTTTTACTTCACGGTAGTATCAAGATATAAAAATGCAAAGCTAGGATCATACAGGAATAATGGGAAAACCAAAACTATTAATTGGAGGTGGGATGAAAGAGAAGGAACACTAAACTTGCAATCTTTATTTTTCCCTCCTGTGATAAACTTGCATGGCAAGAAGTTGCTTTGTGTGTGTGCTAATGACAATGTGCAGACTAAGTCAGCTTATTTTCTGTTTTATTTATTGACTTGTTAACGGGTTCATCCACAATAAGAGTTCAACAGCTGCCCAGAAATTCACCAAAAATGAAAAGCAAAACATCCATATATTAATACTGTCAAAGGTTAGATATATTTTCAATAGAAGCAATTGTCTAACCAGGAACTATTCCGACTAAGTCTGGTTCAAGAGCAAGCAGCCAATCAGTCCACCTTTAAAACCTGGTATCTGTGCCCAACATGTGCCAACAGAGGACAGCATTACAAGACAACTCCAAATACCAAAGTCAGAATAGTAAGCAAAAATGCGCCGTTCAAGTCCAGGAATCAGATTCTGAGAGAAGAGAACAAAAAGCATACTCCAGCCCTTAACCACATCAAATTCAGAAATATCTTTTGAAGCTCTTTCTGACATTCTAAAAACGCTCCTAGCCCAAAGTCCTCAAACAGTAAAGGACACAGCTTGATTTTTCTCTTGTTAAACCCAAGTGCTGTATTTGATAAATAAAATCAGTTGCTCCTGAAGAAACAAAAATACACAGATAAACTGACAGGTTGCCAAGGAAAATACCTCAAGTCATGTGTTCTCCCCCTGCTGTCTTCCCTACACCTAAGCTGCAGTTTCACTGAAGAAGCACACAGCAAGCCTTTCAAAGAGAGGATATAAGGTATTCCTTCAGGACATGTGCTAAGAACACATCCACCAAAAACTAGAAATTATTGACTTAAGGTCTATCACATGACTAAATAGCATACGACTTTGTAGTTTCTCTCTCTCTCATTGTAATCATGATTAACTGCAAATTAACAGAAAATGTTTACTTTAAATACACTGAGGTCAAGTCCTGTGGTGTTTTGGTTTGTTTTTAAAAAAGGAAAGATGTCTTCTCAAATTGAGGCACTTGACACGTCAAGAAAAAAGCATTTAAACTCTCTAAGAAAAATTAGTCAATTAGTCAATAAATACCATGGCTTGAGGCACAAAAAAAATCCTCACTTACGAAGGAAAAAAAAAAAATGCTTTAAAAGCTATGCAAAAAGAAAACCTCTCTTTAAATTACATGCCTGGGGCAATAAAATCTATTTAGACATTAATTCTAGTAAAGATTCTTCAATACTAAAGACATGATAACTTAATCAGAAAATATACATGCTGTCTATAAACAATTCTTCTGGAGTTTCCAAGTATGCTAGACGTCATTTGTTCTAATGTCTCAGTGTTCCAACTTTGTCATTCAACAAACTGCATTTCCCTCAGGATCTTTATGCATTATAATTCTTTCAGTAAAGTAAGATCACCTACCAGGGCGTCTTTCATAGATACAGCAATGCACAACTTGTTATTGCTCATTCATTAAATACCATTATTGAAATAGGATCATAAAATCATCACAGAATCCTCACAGAATGTAAAAGAGATTCCGGCTGCTCTTTTTTAAACACTTGTAACACACACACCATTGTTATTTTGTTGCTTTTGTTCATGTCCACGGTTACTGGAAGTTAGCAAACAGAACACTTACCTGTGACCAGGATGGTAAATGACCGTAGTTATTCCATGAGCATAATGGCTACTGAAGCTGAAACTGTGACTTTCTTGGAAGCTTTGATTTGTTCCGACACTAAGAATGGGGAAAAAAAAAAAAAAAAACCATATACTTATATAAATGCAAATTTATTTTCTTTGAAGAGTGGAAAGAATTACTTTAAATTTCTCAAAGTAAGACAAACCTTATGCCTACCTTACAAGGTAACTTCTCAGTTCGCCACGATAATTAACAACAAGTAGTTCAGCTGACCACTGAGCACTCGCTTTGTATTCTAGAAAGATCAATCCAGCAATAGCATAACTCAAATCTCCCGGAAAACTTGTGGTCTTTACACAAAAATGTGGACAGACATTGAGAAAGAAAGGCAGGAAGAAAAAAAATAAAGATAAAAAAAGTTTCTTGGTTACTTTATGGAAATAAAATTTACTGCTTCTATGAAAACGTATCAAAAAAGTTGAAGCTTCATAGTTTCTATTAGCAATAACATACACTTTCTTTAATATTCATTTTAAAGAAATGTTACTAATAAATGTTCGAAAGACAATCTGCTAAGGAAACAGACTTGAAATTGCCTCCCAAATCAGTTTAATGCAACTTTTGAATACAGTAAACACAAAATATATTTTGCCAGGCAAGCCAACTGCAATTATATGTTCTCGTATCAAGGGGAAAAAAAAAAAAAAAGTCTCATTGTTCAATTAGCAATATTTTTTTGAGTTATACCTCAATCTGCCTATAAACTGCAGATTTCTTATTTACAAACCATAATCATCTGCATAGGTACAGAGAAGGACCACCAAAATGATCAGAGGGCTGGAGTACCTCTCCTGTGAGGAAAGGTTGAGGGAGTTGGGATTGTTTAGCTTGGAAAAGAGAAGGCTCCGGGGAGACCTCATTGCGGCCTTCCAATACTTGAAAGGAGCTTACAGGCAGGAGGGGGACCGACTTTTTACACGGGTGGATAATGGTAGGACAAGGGGGAATGGGCTAAACCTGAAAGAGGGGAGGTTTAGGATGGACATCAGGAAGAAATTCTTCACTGAGAGAGTGGTGAGGCGCTGGAACAGGCTGCCCAGAGAAGTTGTGGATGCCCCATCCCTGGATGTCTTCAAGCCCAGGCTGGATGGGTTCCTGGGCAGTCTGATCTGCATAATATTCATATTTTAAGCCTTTATACAAAAGAATGCCATGCTTTTAAAAAAAGGCAAATAAAAAAAAAATAGCCTTACAAAAAGTTCTATTAAATTCAAACTTAATCGAAGACAGCACTTACCGGCGAAATGACCAAAAGCTCACTGCCCATTAGGTCAAACACTCTCACTGTTCCTGTGCTTTCAGCGTAAGCAAGTAATGTGCAGTCATGGCTCCACGCCACGCGCCTCCACTGAGGGTTAGGATCTTTTGGCACTATAAAAAAACAAAAAACATTGTTAAAAAATGAAATAGTTTCTTACTAACACTGTAAGTTGTACTTAACTGATCTTTAATAGGCCATGGCAACAGTCTGAATCACAATGACATGGCCTGTGAGAGACCATCTGGTGACCTCTGACACATCCCCTGCCTCCCAGTATTACATGTCTTTACATTGTTTGTGTATTGCCTTGCATAAATTAAGTGCTTATAAAGACTGCATTGCTATCAGATTTTTTTCCCCCTTTAAAGCAAAACAAGACATAAGACAACCAGACAAAAAAATTTTCTTTGATCAACTTCATAGCTACCAAAACTTTGTACTAGTATAGATGATGTTATCACAATTCTTTGGTATTGTATTATCTGTACAACCTGCCTCCTAATACTATCATTCAGTCTGGTGAACCAGCAAAAAGGTGGCAAAGTACTCTAAACAGCCTATTCCACCGCATGTAAAAGGATTTAAAAGACCTGTAAGGGTCCCTTCCAACCCAAACCATTCTGTGATCCTGTGACCCTGTCAGGCCAATTCTATCCCACTGCACTATTACAAGAAGTTCCCTTTTTCAGGTTGCCAAAGAACTCGTATTTGATTAGAAGTATTTGAAAAGACAACATAACAATTTAAATGAGCTTTCAGCTGAATTGTAAAGAGTAATTCATACGGTTTGGAGCTTATAGCCTAGACAGTCATCATCATTCATCTTCCTGCTTTTGAAAATAGCATCTGCCAATCTGCCATATCAGGAGGCAGAGATCACAAAGAAAAATTCCTTAAACAATCAAACAAAAAACAACGCCAGGCAGGATACCTGTCATCATTACAACTCACCTTGTAGGAGGGAAACAAAAATGAATAAACAAACAAAAAAAATGTCCAGCATCCACTCTGCCTCCAAAATCCACTAGTTTAACCACCACTTCAAGTGCTGTATGTTAATTATCATGAAGAGAACCAGCAGGGGGAGAAATGGAGCTAACAACAAAGCAAAAATATTAAAGGGATTCCTCCCAAGGCTTTCATGAAGTTAGTAAAGCAACACCACCACTTAGCAATGCATGAATAAACAGCAGTGATGACATTAAGTAACGGTATAGAGGCCGCCATATTCTATACCTTGGCATTTTCCAACTATGGATCCAAAGTCATCTTTTGCAGACCTGCAGAATAAAACTCATGAATTTAGATTACACGTTAAAAAGAAAAAGCTCCACTTATTCCATTTTCCAGAACATACAGAAAGCTATAAAAATACTGTAAGTGCACAATTCAAAGGCCTGCATGTATTTAACTACTCACTCAAAAGACAGATAGTAGCCGTTGCCCTTAGGCGGCTAGTCCTAGTAACGGCAGTATTTTAGAAACCCTACATTCAGTCTATAAAAAAAAAAAAAAGAAATAAAGAAACCACCATTTAGTAGTAATGCTGTTCAAACTACACGCTGAGGTTCTGAAATCCTGTAAGAAGTCTTTTTTCTTTAACCAGTCAGTATTCTCTAGGTTACAATTTTAGAAACAAAGCAAGAATATAGTTACATTAATACCGTTGAAACAGAAGATTTATTCTATAGTTTATAAGCTGACATTTATGCTGTTCACTCCACTTCTGATTGAACAATATTCATACACTTGCTTCTTTTACATATAAATGGAAGGTCTGACCTTCTAGCAAATGGATTTTTGTGAAGCAAGTAAACATACTCAATCAAGATCCGTTCTACAGCTAAATGTGGTGTTGAACTGGCAAAAGAAAGCTTGTTGTTAGGGAATGGAAGGAAAAAGGAAAGCGCGAGTCTTTATAGCAATCCATATTATGTGTGAAATAAGGTAAACATTATACGTATCAGTTGTTTTACAGGGAAGTAAAACTAGCTCCTTCTCTCACTTCTTATGAAAGAACTGAAGTTCTCTCATCATGACTTACTAAGGAAATGGAAAGGCAAAAGTTAGGAAGACCATGAATTGGGTTTAGTAGTTTGACGCACCTTAACTGTTTTTCTTACACTTAAAAATAAATAAATAAATAACATGCCCTCTACACACACACCATGGAGGGAAATACAGATAGTTTTTATCTACAATATTTGTAATTTTTGTTTGGGAGTGAATTCTTTGTTTTCAAAATGGAGAGTGGCCAGGAACTAAGAAATAGAAGGGTTTTGCTTTCTAAATGAAAACATTTTCATTTATAAATGAAAGCATTTTAAGATTATCTCACATATTAATTTCATAATATACGCAGCATTCCAAAATAACAAAAGCCTTTAAAACTCTGGCTAGCAAGTCACCAGAAACACTTTCTTAGAAATCCATGACTGTGGTTACAAAACAACAGATAATCCCAAATTACCTGATTTCTACACACTGGTCTTGCACGACTGCCAACAGTTTACCGTTGCTGAAAGAGGAAAATAAAAGCATGAAAGTTCTTTTAAAGCCCAGTCCTCACAGAATGTTGATCATAGCACGGTTAGAGATAAATTTCCCAACTTGTTTTGAAAGAGGAAATACCAGCTTTTATACCAAAATGTGTTTTAATGGGATTCTCTTCATGTCATTGAAATGTATGTCACCGTATTTAACAGTCACACTAAGAAAACAGAAACAATGCCTATAATCTTGCTGCAGGAAAGATCAAAATCAGATGCTGCTTATACCAGTAACACCTTAAACTAGGTATTGCCTTATCTGGAGTAAACTGCTGTTACACTTCAGTAAGTCAGGCCATCTCCTTAAGAGCAGGCCTTCTCTCTTTGTACCTAACATACAACAGTGCAAACAGCATGTTGCACATCAAAAGGATCACTGCTTCCCTCAGAGTCGCCATCTCTCTCAACAACATAGCGCTCTTGGTAAACCATTGATCATATTTAGTGATAATAAATAAACTAAAATATTCCATACTATTTTCATGTCATTGAGCCACTGTTGCTGTACACATTGATGATTTTCTTTAAAAGCCAGTGACTTCACTGATGCTGCTAAAATTGCTATAGAACTGCTGTTTCTAGCCTTGGAAGTCATTTCTTCCCTCAATACACAACCACGGACAATTCTTGAGGTACACATTCACTTTCCCCGAATTTTAAAATACACAACTTATATTACATATCCTGCAAGTTATAAATCTTCAATTGATCNCAATGCCTATAATCTTGCTGCAGGAAAGATCAAAATCAGATGCTGCTTATACCAGTAACACCTTAAACTAGGTATTGCCTTATCTGGAGTAAACTGCTGTTACACTTCAGTAAGTCAGGCCATCTCCTTAAGAGCAGGCCTTCTCTCTTTGTACCTAACATACAACAGTGCAAACAGCATGTTGCACATCAAAAGGATCACTGCTTCCCTCAGAGTCGCCATCTCTCTCAACAACATAGCGCTCTTGGTAAACCATTGATCATATTTAGTGATAATAAATAAACTAAAATATTCCATACTATTTTCATGTCATTGAGCCACTGTTGCTGTACACATTGATGATTTTCTTTAAAAGCCAGTGACTTCACTGATGCTGCTAAAATTGCTATAGAACTGCTGTTTCTAGCCTTGGAAGTCATTTCTTCCCTCAATACACAACCACGGACAATTCTTGAGGTACACATTCACTTTCCCCGAATTTTAAAATACACAACTTATATTACATATCCTGCAAGTTATAAATCTT